>KQ995684.1:97315-168208 GCA_001598015.1 Dorcoceras hygrometricum
ATCTTTTTGAGTCTGTAACAAACGTGCTACGTAAAGCCGTTTGAGTAAAATCAAAGTGTTTGTAAACAGCAGCTGCGTCTGTGTGTATTTGGAGTTTCTAGGATTTCACTTGGAGCGTGGCTCAGTGACCGGGTGTTTACAGTGTCTGTACTCATCAAAGCCTTCTAGTGCAACCTTCCTGAAAAGGATGAAGGGGAGACGTAGGATTCGATATCCGAACTTCCATAAACAAATCTCTTGACCTTGCACTTTTACTTACTGCATTTATTTATGTTTACACTGTTCACTGGTTAATCGACTTTTTGCGCACATTTATTGTTAGTCGAGAGATCAGCATTTTGACTGAGATACCTTAAATCTGGTAACACAGATTTAAGTTAAGCGAGGCGCTTGTAAAAATCGTTTTAAGGTTTCGAAATTTTTAAATATAAGGAGTTCATTCAACCCCCCCTTCTGAACTCCTAAGGCTATTTTCGATCCATATTGATCCTATAATGTAATGCCCGAAATACTTAAGAAGAGGATTAGTAATGCTGACATTTAAGATTTTCCAATAATAGATTTTGATGAAGCTTGATTATGAGCTCGGATTTCTTCTGGAAGTGTTGGGTGATTAAGGAACTGTGTATCGTTGAATTTTCGTTAAGTGTGGAAACCAGACGAAGCGACCAGGCGAAGCAATTTGATAAAAATCGTTCAGCAGCAGGTTACTGTAGCAAAGTCAATGCGGGTCAACACTACTGTAGCTTGCGACTGGTTGAATTTTGAAATTCAGTCTAAGCGCTAGTGTTGGTTGCAGCTGGAAGCAGACGAGCGAATACAAGGATCAACGAGGCAGCGCCACGTGTTGGTTACTATTACGCACGTGGGAACCAGCAGCACGAGTTCTTTGTGTACCTGCTGGTTTATTGATGTACCGACTGGTTCTGCTGATGTAGGTGCGACGTCGTCGTTTTAAGGTTAAACGCAAACCAGTCGAGCAATTTGGAGTCCAGCCGAGAGAGCAATGCGACATCGTTTTGACTTATGAATAGGAACCTCGATACGATATCGTTTTGTATGAATTAGTGACCAGTCGATGGGTGTTGTATCTGCTGGTTAACCAGTCGAGAGAACAATGCGATGTCGTTTGATTTATGAACAGGAATAGCAATACGTCACCGTTTGATTAAGGTAGCGAAATCAGTCGTTGGAATAAGAGAGCGACCAGCTGCTGGTTTCTTTTAATAGAGGTGATACCAGCTGATGACACGTTACGACGTCGTTGGAATTAATGATAAAGACATCGTATTGATTTTCGAAATATGGCGACTGGATTCTTGTGCGACTGGTTGTTACTGCTGGTTGGTATTCCTGCTAAATAACAAAAGAATGCTGATTATTTCGATAAACAGTTGAGGAATCTGTTTACCGTTATCCACTTTCGAAGCGGTGGGAGTATATCATGTTTGAATACTCAGCGTGACACGTGGAACTCAAATTGAACACGTTGGAAATGCTGCAGGAAAAAACAAAGACAGTTGTCTATAAATAAGATTGAATTCGAAATCCTTGTAACTCTTGTTACAGACTTCAGGGTTAACTTTGTGAGTTACTGGGAACAGTTGCAAGGAAACCGAAGCAATATTTGAAGACTTAAACAGAGAATAACGAAGGTATAATTTGACAGAAGAGTCAGGGATTAGATTACTCGAGAATGTTATTTCTTGAGTTATCCCGCTGAAATCACATACATGTTTGATTACTGTTCTTGATTTAGAACTTTAATTGTGTATGTGTCGATCCATCACAGGTAGTGGATCTTTTATATTTGCATGATATTGCATATTGGAGATAATTGAATTGATTTAATGCCCAGGACTGAGTTGGTCTGATTTTCGAAGCCGGAGATGGTTTCGTGTCAAGATCGGATTAGAATCTTGATGGCATCTAACTGAAATGGAATCAATTCTGAGATCGAAGAAAAGAACTAGAATCATTTCATTACATTGCATTTGGTTTATAGATTGATGAACTGTTATGCATTTTATTGCTATTATTCATGCCTGCTGATTATACTGAGATGATTCTCATCGGAGTTTATCCGGCTGTTGTTTTGTTTTGTGTGTGTGCATGACAACAGGTAGACGAGAGCTGAACTGAGGTGGGGCATGAGTAATGGGAGCTAGATAACTAAACGAAACGCAACGCAACAATGGAGAAGAATTGTTAGAGTTCAGCAGTTAGCATAGCATTGATATAGTTAGCGATAAGATGAAACTCGGTTTTACTGCTGCTGGTCAGCTTTTGTAATAGTAGACATCACGTGTAATAGCTATTTGTACTGGTTTGTTCTGTTATAAATAAATAGCTTTTGAAACACAAACGTAGTCCTGTATTGTTTCCTAAGACCAGCTGATGGGACCAACTATATATAAAAAACAAATATGGGTTTCCAGATTTCATCACTTAAATTTGAAGGTTAAATTAGATGCTAACTAAACATCCATAAGATGAGATTAGAAGATTAATTGTGAGCAGAGAGCCTCACAAAAGGTGGTATCAGAGCCCTACTAACTTAGTAAGATTATTGAAATAGATGAGTGGGGTAGATCGAGTTCTTCCTGACTGATTAGAGTACAGAAACAAATGAATTGCATGGCTTGTGTGGTATATGTCTTACTGCTTTTGAATTTATATCACATGATTATTGTGAATAAATGGTAAGAATATACCGAATAGTTATGAGAATTACATGCTTTGGAAGTGATTAATA
Organism: Dorcoceras hygrometricum; assembly: GCA_001598015.1. Lineage (NCBI taxonomy): Eukaryota > Viridiplantae > Streptophyta > Magnoliopsida > Lamiales > Gesneriaceae > Dorcoceras > Dorcoceras hygrometricum. The sequence continues at coordinate 100,071 of KQ995684.1, forward strand.
GCATGTATTGAGTGAAGCATGAATCAGAACTCGATCTCTTGACCAGCAGTACATTCATGTATGCTAATCAGAGGAGGGACTGAGACTGGTTTGTTATCGATTGATGAGAAATGATAAACACGTCTGTTTGATTCTTAGATATGCCTCCTGAAGAACCACGAACCGGCAGACAGAGTAGGGTAGTACGTCTACTGAGGCGTTGAATGCTGCTGCTACTCCGATGGAAACTTTGTTAAAACGATTCCAGTCGTTTAAACCACCGACTTTGACAGGAACAGAAAGTGCTATTGATTGTGAGAATTGGCTAGAAGATATTGAACAGTTATTTGAGGCACTTGATTACACCGATGATCGTCGGGTGAAACTGATTATACACCAGTTGCATGGTATTGGTAAAATTTGGTGGGTGGCAACAAAGAAAGCGCTTGAAAATCAGGGTACTGTGATTACTTGGGCAGTATTTCGAACAGCTTTCTACCAGCGATTCTTCCCAGTTTCTTATAGGAAGGAAAAAGGAGCAGAATTTGCAAACTTGCGACAAGGTCAGTTGACTATAGAGGAATATGTTGCCAAGTTCACAAGTTTACTGAAATTTGCTCCACATGTTGCCATAAGTGATGAAGCACAAGCTGATCAGTTTATCAATGGCTTGAATCCTGACGTTTACTTTGGTGAACACTGGTCGACCAAATACTTTTGCCGATGCGTTGAATCGAGCAAAAAGAGCAGAAGCTGGACTGCTAAGGCAGCGAAGAGCACAATTTGTGCCAGCAGCAGCCAAAGCAGCACAAGAGAACCCACAGATTCCACCACCCCCTCGATTTGATGCTGGAAGCAGCAGTAGTGGAAAGAAAAAGTTCTTTAAAGGAAAAGGAAAATAATTTAAACGTTCAGGTACCAGTAGCTCCTCCAGTTCAAGTGAATTCAAACAACTGGGAGCTGGACAGAAATCTGGAGATTACTGTACCAAGTGTGGAGGCAGACATGCTACAGAACAATGTCGAGGAGTGTCTGGCCTTTTTCGTCGGAAGCAGCAAGAACAATGCCAATACCAGAAAGGCAAGCCTCCTCTGTACATTCGTATCAACCCCAAACTCCACAACAGAGTAGACAAGGAGGAAGTCAGACAGTGAGACAACCTCCTAAACAACAAGAAAGAGTGTTTGCATTAATCGAGGAGCAAGCACAGGCAGCCCCAGACGATGTTATTGCAGGTAACTGCTATTTATGCAAATTTACAGCCTATGTATTAATTGATACTGGTGCATCACACACCTTTATCTCTGAAAATTTTGTTGTATCACATAAGTTGTCTGCTGAACCCTTAGCCGAAATAGTATCGGTTTCTTCACCTCTTGGGAAGGGACTGTTATCGCTCACTGCTGTTAGAAATTGTGTGTTACAGTTTGAGGGTCATGCAATTGAAATCGATTGTGTTGTGCTTGGGTTATCTGATTTTGATTGTATCGTGGGTATCGATATGTTTACCAAGTATAGAGCAATAGTAGATTGTTTTCATAAGATGGTTCGATTCAAACCAGAGAACGTTGATGAATGGAAATTCTATGGTAAGGGATCACGAGCCAGAATTCCTTTGGTCTCTGCTATTACCATGAATAATCTATTGCAGAAAGGAGCGGAGGGATTCCTGATTTATGCAATAGATACGAAGAAAACTAGGCCGAAGCTGGTTGATATACCAGTGGTCTGTGATTTTGCTGATGTTTTTCCTGATGAGATCCTGGGATTACCTCCATATCGAGAGGTAGACTTCAGCATTGAATTGATTCCAGGTACACAACCAATATCAAAAGCACCATACCGAATGGCACCAATTGAATTGAAGGAATTGAAAGAACAGCTGGAGGATCTTCTTACTAAGGGATACATTAGACCAAGTGTTTCTCCTTGGGGTGCTCCAGTATTATTTGTGCGCAAGAAAGATGGATGAATGAGGTTATGTATTGACTACTGGCAATTGAACAAGGCAACGGTAAAGAATAAATATCCTTTGCCACGCATAGATGATTTATTTGATCAGTTGCAGGGATCGACAGTGTATTCAAAGATCGATTTGAGATCCGGATATCATCAATTGCGAGTAAGAGATGATGACATATCGAAGACTGCCTTTCGAACAATATACGGTCACTATGAATTCGTGGTTATGCCTTTTGGATTGACTAACGCACCAGCAGTGTTTATGTTCAAAGATCGATTTGAGATCCGGATATCATCAATTGCGAGTAAGAGATGATGACATATCGAAGACTGCCTTTCGAACAATATACGGTCACTATGAATTCGTGGTTATGCCTTTTGGATTGACTAACGCACCAGCAGTGTTTATGAGTCTAATGAACCGAGTCTTCCAAAGATATCTTGATGATTTTGTGATTGTATTTATTGATGATATTCTAATCTATTCAAAGAATTTGAGTGATCATGCGAGCCATCTTCGAACAGTTTTGCAGACTTTGAGAGATGAGAAATTGTATGCTAAATTGTCAAAATGTGAATTTTGGTTACAAAAAGTAGTTTTTCTTGGGCATATTATCTCTGGAGAGGGCATTTCAGTTGATCCTAGTAAGACAGAGGCAGTGATCAATTGGCCTAGACCGAAATCTGTGCCAGAAATCCGAAGTTTTATGGGTCTTGCAGGGTATTTCGTCATACTTTATCATTCCTCCGGGTCAGAGGGAATTGCGAGACCTACGCCCTTCTTCCATGAGAGTAGGTAGGTATACTAGAAGCCAAGAAGCTTGTGAACACATTAAACCAACCAGAGAGGGGAAAAACATAGGCATTTACTACTAAATAAAAAGGCTCCTAGTCTCTTTATCAGTGAAAAGCTAGATACGGGCTTACGACTGTTTAGGGAATTCAATGTAAATTAGGATTTGGCTACGCTACGACTTGTGACTTATATCAACTAACTCTAGACTTTTCTTAGAGAAACTATGTCATGAATTCCTATTGTAAGGGGCGGTAGCATAATCCCCGAAAGGAAAGACAATATTTTCTAAATAAGAAATGCAAGGCAAAAGGGCAAGCAGGTCTTTCCCTAACCCTAACGAGGACAAAACTAGCTATCTTCTCTAAGGTGCATTTATGTCCATAATAAGAGTCTATTCTAGCAAACAAAGGGAGACCAAAGCAGCTTTTTTGTCCTAACAACAGGGGATTCATTCGTGAAACCAGTTCTGGCATATGCCTCATCCTTCGATCAAAGATCGGATTCAGTAGCTGTGGATTCTGTGCATCCGTACATTCAATTAAGAATGAATGAAGTATGTGAGTATTTATTTAGAATAAATATTTGAGCGAGCTCTATCAGTCCAATAAAAAGACAAGCCATAGATAGAGGCTTCCTATCGAGTCAGATTTCGCTAATATGGGCATTGGGGGATCCCTTTCATAATATATTAGATATTATAGTGATTGTAGGCATATTTCTTCTAGTCTCCTGCTCGTACATTAACAAGGGAAGTTGTCCTTCAAAGAGCCAGCGTATTTGAAAACAACAGTCAAGGAATCAGTCCCTACAGTGTCTACGTTAACAAAGGATACTGTAACAAGAAAAGTGCTTACTCCAACAGCTGCTCCTTCTTTCACAACCGAGTCTGGCTATCTTCCTGAGACTGGTATCCTTACTTAGGGTATTACCCCAGCAGCGGCTACTCTCACTGCGGTTATGAAATCTCGACGCGCTACCAAGCTGCGCCACATCCCTTCAATTGTTCTATAGTGTCATTGTAGAGAATTCCTGTTTTGTTTTCCATATCCCTAGTTCTTGCAGTGAGAAAAAAAGATTTTCTGCCCATTTCGTCTTTTTGGTTTCATTTAACATCTAATAATAAGAAAAGGAAAATCTTATGGATCATTGTACATTTCAATTTTGATTAGGGATTTCGTGTACAACTCTAAGTGGCCCTTAACTACATATGCATCTGATATATATGCATTATCTTTATTTTTTATTTTAGTTATTACAATAAAAAAAGGAGGTTTTTTAATGCGAGATCTAAAAACATATCTCTCCGTGGCCCCAGTACTAAGTACGCTATGGTTCGGGGCTTTAGCAGGTCTATTGATAGAGATCAATCGTTTTTTCCCGGATGCGTTGACATTCCCCTTTTTTTCATTCTAGTTATTGACATCGGAAGGAGTGAAGAAGATTCGAGATACAATCAAATATCTGTGACTAATCCTTCCCCCTTTTTCTTATTGAATAAATGTGTATTCAACGTCTGCGAGACTCGGATTCAGGTTCGAATTAAATGAATTAATAGAGGAGAGGTTCATGGCCAAGAGGAAAGATGCACGAGGAACGGTGATTTTGGAATGTACCGGTTGTATTCGAAATGGTGTTAATGTTAAGAAGGCATCAACGGGCATTTCCAGATATATTACTCAAAAGAACCGGCACAATACCCCTAATCGATTAGAATTGAGAAAATTCTGCCCCTCTTGTTACAAACATATGATTCATGGGGAAATAAAGAAATAGATCGAACCAAGCCTTTCAAGGATAGGGGAAAAATCATAGAACATATTCATATTTAAATCATTCTATTTTGGGTTAAAATGACAATTCAGAAATAGGATTTTCGGAATAAGAAAATCAGAAATAAACTAAACAAACCCTTTCTTAAATCCAAGCGACCCTTTCTTAAGTCCAAGAGATCTTTTCGTAGGCGTTTGCCCCCGATGGAATCGGGGGATCAAATTAATTATAAAAACATGAGTTTAATTAGTCGATTTATTAGTGAACAAGGAAAAATATTATCTAGGCGAGTGAATAGATTGACCTTGAAACAACAACGATTAATTACTATTGCTATAAAACAAGCTCATATTTTATCTTTGTTACCCTTTCTCAATAATGAGAAAAAGTTTGAAAGAACCGAGTCGACCGCTAGAACTACTAGTCTTAGAATCAGAAAGAAATAGGCTTATTCTTTGTTCACTTGAATCAGAATTCCAATCCGAACTCAAACCCGGATTTTCGTATTTGTTCGACAAATACGAGAATCAACAGGATCCTCTGTTTTCGATTATCCAATATCGATCCTGAGATCCAACCCATACAAGTTCACTAGTTGTTGATGCCATTGCATTCGAGACCAAGTATTGCGGCCTGCTTTTCTAGGGATAAAATGAAACTCTTTGGTGGATTTTCTATCAGAGAGAAAGCCTGCATTAATACCTTCCTTCAGCTTTCAGAGGTAGGGGCTGCATCTGAATAGGTCCTAAGTTGCCCGGAGCAAGGATCCTTTTGCCAATAAAAGAATGCCTTTTATAGGATAGGGTTTTATATACCTGAAGAGATTTTTTAGTTCATCATAATGTCACTTCTGCAGAGATAGCATAACATACATTGACAACCAATCCCAGCAGAAGACATCTTAGTAGGACGAATCGGCTGTCTTTGACGTAGGCGAAGGCCATTGCCTCTGATAAGCCGAATGGCCTTGTACGACTAATTTGTCTTGTGGCGCCCACTAATCCAATAACGCGATCCGGGGATCTAAGTAGGGTGGCTTTGGTGCCTCTATTTTGATCTATTGTCGAAGCAAAAATAAAATAAAGGGTAACTGTTCTCGAATCAGAAATGCCACATCTGACTCAATCAAAAAGCATTTTTAATACCTCCCTTCCCCCTTTTGCCAAGGAAAGCCTTGAAAGCAGGAAAGGCAAGCTATTAAAAGAAATGTTTTTTTTTACGATATGACCTTCCAAAATTCAACTGATGAAACCATTCTTCAGCCATACCAGACTAATTCCGTCTATTGCTCCTTACCCTATAGGGAGGGTATAGAGTTCCCAGTGCCAAGAACTAGGATCAGAAGGAAAGTCTCAACCCTTTGGTACGAAAGTAGGCTATGATTCCCAGAGAGAAAGAAATGGTTTCATATAAAGGCTTGGCACCTAGTTATCTTTATTTAAGTCGGCCTTACTCGGGCTAAGTTCAAGAAAAATAAGTCCTTTAAGCTAAAAGCTTAAGTGATCCACGAGAAGATACCACCTTCCCCAATGAAACTTCTTTCCCCGGAGCAGAAACTGAAAGATAAAAGACCGGGTATGGCTGAAAGGGATTCGTGAACAACAGATAAGAGATATACCCCAGATACCATTTGAACCAGAGCTGAACTATTGAATTACCCGAGAGTGATTTCACTCCAGAAGACCCCGAGTCCCCTATTGCAGAGGATCTTGGCGGGTAAGGTGGTTGGTTACTCCGTTTTCAAAGTAAAAAAATAGTTGCAGGGGTCAATTCTAGTTGTATGAATAATGGATCTACGAGTGAAGATTCCTTATCCAATCGTTACATATATGATACTCAATCTAGTTGGAATAGTTGCATTGACATGACAGTTATCTTCAGTCTCAAGCCTTTGAAATTCACACTCAAGTCTTAGACTACATTATTGAGCATCGTAATGCATTAGAAGAGGCGGCTTACAGATAGACGTCTAGCGGACGTCAATATACAAGAAGCTTCTGACCTCTTGATAGTTTATTTCTTCAATAACAAAGAAAGGTTTAGGAAGTATAGCTTTCCCGAATTGTTGGGGGAATTTTTAAAAAAGGTGCAGCGAGCTAAGAATGAGGACTTCGTACTAAATCTCGCGAGTGCCTACTGACAAAAGGGATAAGAGAAAAACTAAAGTGGCTACCTGCGTCAACTTTATTCATCAAAGGGATGCCTATATAGCTATGAAAGTAGTTGAGAAATTTACTCATGAAACTAAGGCTAAAGCACCAATAGTAACTGTTCACGAGAATTTCATTACCTCCTTACGCAGCAATTATACCCCATATTTATACTGAAGTGTTTATTGACATGGGTTCCCCACTTGAAATAATAAAAACTTTTATTTCTGATAATCTGAACAGACTAAAAAGAGAGAATTCTATGAATGCCATAGCCATAGATCCAGTGAATATGACAGGTGAGTCTCTTAGAGATGTATTAATCTCTCTTGTGAGAACTAAGGGCGAGGTGAGTACCACAGTGTTCCTCAAATGGAAATCTAGGATAGATTAAATAGTATGTTACGAGAAGTATGTATATACAGTGTGCGGTGAATCTATGGATGAGACACATCATCTTGAGAAGTTGAACGAATTTTAAAATAATCTCAGAAGCTGGAAGGATCTCGGGTATAACTATAGCTTGCACTACTGATATGATGTATGGGTTTATCAAACCTTCTTTATGGTTGAAAGACAAAATGAATTCAACCGGTGAAGTTTCCTATACAATTGGTAACGCAATCTCTTTAATTAATGATAACGGGAAAGCACCTTAAAAACTAATGCAGATCCATCCTGTGTTAAGCCAACCATTCCTGTATCTGTTCCGTATGTAACTGTGTTAAAGGGTGTGCCTTAATTATGTTCTGTAAATAGATCTAAAAAAATAGTTGCAGGGGTCAATTCTAGTTGTATGAATAATGGATCTACGAGTGAAGATTCCTTATCCAATCGTTACATATATGATACTCAATCTAGTTGGAATAGTTGCATTGACATGACAGTTATCTTCAGTCTCAAGCCTTTGAAATTCACACTCAAGTCTTAGACTACATTATTGAGCATCGTAATGCATTAGAAGAGGCGGCTTACAGATAGACGTCTAGCGGACGTCAATATACAAGAAGCTTCTGACCTCTTGATAGTTTATTTCTTCAATAACAAAGAAAGGTTTAGGAAGTATAGCTTTCCCGAATTGTTGGGGGAATTTTTAAAAAAGGTGCAGCGAGCTAAGAATGAGGACTTCGTACTAAATCTCGCGAGTGCCTACTGACAAAAGGGATAAGAGAAAAACTAAAGTGGCTACCTGCGTCAACTTTATTCATCAAAGGGATGCCTATATAGCTATGAAAGTAGTTGAGAAATTTACTCATGAAACTAAGGCTAAAGCACCAATAGTAACTGTTCACGAGAATTTCATTACCTCCTTACGCAGCAATTATACCCCATATTTATACTGAAGTGTTTATTGACATGGGTTCCCCACTTGAAATAATAAAAACTTTTATTTCTGATAATCTGAACAGACTAAAAAGAGAGAATTCTATGAATGCCATAGCCATAGATCCAGTGAATATGACAGGTGAGTCTCTTAGAGATGTATTAATCTCTCTTGTGAGAACTAAGGGCGAGGTGAGTACCACAGTGTTCCTCAAATGGAAATCTAGGATAGATTAAATAGTATGTTACGAGAAGTATGTATATACAGTGTGCGGTGAATCTATGGATGAGACACATCATCTTGAGAAGTTGAACGAATTTTAAAATAATCTCAGAAGCTGGAAGGATCTCGGGTATAACTATAGCTTGCACTACTGATATGATGTATGGGTTTATCAAACCTTCTTTATGGTTGAAAGACAAAATGAATTCAACCGGTGAAGTTTCCTATACAATTGGTAACGCAATCTCTTTAATTAATGATAACGGGAAAGCACCTTAAAAACTAATGCAGATCCATCCTGTGTTAAGCCAACCATTCCTGTATCTGTTCCGTATGTAACTGTGTTAAAGGGTGTGCCTTAATTATGTTCTGTAAATAGATCTTCCTTCCTGTTTTAACCTATGAGAGAATCAAACACTTCTTTGCAGGAATTTTTGACCATGTGTAAGGAATTCTCTCAAGTGTTATCTACAGCTTCGATATTCAAGAACACTGACTGTGCCCAGAAATCTAAAGCTTCTGAATCCTACAAGGAGCAGCCAGATACATCTGTCAAAGTACAAGAATCGAACTTGAAGAGCTCCAGAAGGGTTACTAGAGCGTTGGCTCGTTCTTCTTATCTTCCATTGTTAGCTATGAATAATACACTCTTTTGTAATTTCAGAAGCATAGGCAACATCAAATCAAGAAGGAGGGTTGCCAAGCTTGTAAAGATGTATAATAAATCGTTGATTGCTATTCTTGAACCTCTTCACCATGCTAATAAGCTTCAGAAATTCTCCAACAGAATTGGTTTCTACTTTTCATTGGCAAATCAAGAGGCAGATGACAATGGCATTGCTCTGTTTGAATCATGAAGTGAATCTATTGCTTGTCGACTCGTTTGAACAGTGTATCACAGTCGACAGAAGCTTAATTAATTCTGATCTGGTAAGGCTTACCATTGTTTATGCAAAGTGCTCCATTCAGGAGAGACGGCTTCTTTGGGAAAAACTTCAATTACTATCCTAAGACATACAAGGTCCATGGATGGTTTCGGGTGATTTTAACGCAATTTCAGATGTGTCTGAATAACTTGGTAGCAGACGGTTCGGACGATGGTTGTGTCCTGAACCCAGTCAGCGGCACATCTCCTATCTCCTAGAGAAGCGGCTGAACAGCTGCGAGCCGCTAGTTTCCTGGAGATAGGCGGTACCATGGGCGGGTTTCTGATACTCTGGAGAAAACGTAGAGGCAACAGAGGCAAAGGCACGACCGAGACGGAACCGATCATAAGTCCCAGGTGGGAGATCGACTGTGGTTAAAGTTGCCTAAGGAAGGGTACCAACCGCAAGCTTAACCCATTGCGGGACCATTCACTCTGCAAGAGAAGGTCAGGGAGACTAGAACTGCCCGCCACCCCGTCTTCAATGTTGATCAGCTGAGATTGAAAGAGCCCTCCATCTTGGATGATGCGGCTGAACCTGAGGTTGAGTTGGAGATCGAAGACCTCATTCCTGATCGACGGTGTTAACCGAAGACCGGCCAAACTAAAGAGAGCAAAAGAAGAAAGAGGGAGAAAAGCTCTCTCTACAGAGTGGGGTGGGAAATGTTCTCGCAACAGAAGCCAAGTGGTTCACGGCTGAACGAACAGGTACGGAAGGAGTTCAAACAGACAATGAAGTCAAAGTCGTGTTGGGCTGCGAGAAAAGGGAGGTTCGGAGGGTCTACCGCGTCCAGTCTATTCCGAAGGTGCAAGATAGGTTCCCGATCAACAAGAGGCTCGAGAGACCTCGCCCGATAGAGATTTCAACTACATTGAGCCCGAGGGAGAGTTTCTAGTTTCCCGACAGATCGATTACAACCACCTAGTCTGAATCCTATATGTTCTAAATTGTATATTTTAAAATGAAAAGGCATCGATTCACTCGCCTACCCGGATCGTCGCCGGGTTAAGCCCTTAAGCTAAGGCATAGGGCGTAGCGAGTAAAAGAGGCAAAGTCAAGCAATCAGGAGCGTAGCGGATAATCTGTGCAAGAAGTGACTTACCCTTTTGAAAGCAACGGAAGATCCTGAAATTTATACTTTATTTTATAGATGCCCTCCAATTTATCGTTTTCGGATGACTGTCCCATTCCATTACTGCTAAATAAAGATAAGCTTAAGTTCGTCCCTCCCTACTATCATAACATAATAGGGGTTAAGTATGCTGTTAGCAAGGAGGCCAACATTCAGAAGAACTCAAGGGAATGTTCCATTTCCATTATTATTATCGCATATGTGATGGGCGGCAGGCCATATTTGAAGGCCTTGACAGAAAGATTGCTTCGTGTCTGGCAGCCATGGAGCTTTTTACTCACTCCAAAGGCTTTTTCACAATAAGGTTCCAGTCGGTGGGGGAGAGAGACCAGGTCCTAAACTCGGGCCCTTGGTTTGTTGGTGGTAGACCGCTTATCATCAAATCAAAGCCGTTGGGATTCACAAATAGAAGGATCCCCTTCTAAGAGATCCCGAAATTGATAAGATTCTCTGGGCTGGGTGGGGAACACTGGTGTGATGATGAGTTAAGCAGCATTGAAAGCTTGGTTGGCTCCCCTCTTTACATGGACGAACAGACACTCCTCAAGAAAGGGCATCAGTTCGCAAGGGTATGTATCATGATAAGTGCAGAATCCAGATTAGTGGATTCGGTGAAGATACTGCGGGAGAATGGAAAAGAGTTTTAGCAAGAGGTTTGCTATGAATGGCGTCCTCCCCATTGCATGGAGTGCAAGGTCTTTTGACACTCTGATAAAGCTTGTGAAATGCACAAAAGGGATTGAAGCTTACCCAAACAAGGTGCGTAGCAAGAAGCATCCAATATCATTGAGATTCCGGTGGATGTAGACCCGATAGGGGAAAGGGGCACAAGCGACTCGCCCTCAGTCTCTTACTGGCGCTGATTAGGGGTTGAACCGGTCAATTATTGCTAACAGTACTACGGTCCCAACCAGTCATGCTATTCACCGCAAGGAAATGCAGGTCCTGTTCAGGTTAATGAAGAGGCCCGTAGGCAGAAAGAGATCGACGACCCAATGCCAACCATTACTCTCTGATGGTCCTGATCCTTTAGAGAAGGCCTATGTGTAAATCAAGACCTATCCTTGCGGAAAAGCCCCTCTATTGAGCAGCTGCAAATGGTTCCTTTCCAATCCTCGGGGGAGGAAAGGGCAGAGATTGGTGACAGGAGGTTAGTTTCTGCTTCAGCCGAGATAAATAGAGTTCAAGATTCATGCTGGGGATTTTTATGACTCAAAGCGCGACAGTGGAGGTAAGAGTTCTTCGCTTAAAAAAATTCCAATACACATGGTAGCTTTTTACCCGTATAAAAACTGAAGAACTCTAAGAGCAAAGAAGACTCAGTGAAGGCAACTGCTGGTGGGTCATGATGAATGTGGGTGCTTGGAATATAAAACTTAGGGGCCTCAATAAGGAGGTGAAGTGGAGAGAGATTTGTTGAGTCATTCAGAAGCACAGCATTGGTTTGCTGGGCCTATTGGAAACGAGAGTCCGTGCTGATAACTCCGCGAACAGGCTTGTTCCCGGTTGGGATGCCCTTTTCTAATGATAATGAAATGCCTGCCTTTCTAATGAGATGTGATCTGTCTAGGGCTTTACAGCGCCTCATCTGAGGAGGAAAGATTTGCTGCTTTCTTAGAAAAGGAGTTACCTAGCTAGTGGAGGGAGGGGAGTCTTCCTTTTATGCTGCTGCTATTCAAAACCACTCTTCCTACGCACGTGCGTGCATCTCTTCTCATTGCTGAGTTTCCATCTCTTGCCGATTCTGCTCAGGAGGCTAAGAATCGTTTAGCTGACCACTCAGACTTGTATGCTCGGAGGGATGATGTCTGATCTGCCCTTTTGGCTAACATCGCCCACGGGACGTCCAGGCAAAAAGGGATTGTATTAGTGCTTTTGAGGCCGAAGCGAAGCTATCTCGTCTCAGGGAATTTTGCTCTTTCTTGGGGTTGAATGTGATTTTAATTCATTCTTATCACCTTAGGAAATGAGCAAAGACAGCTCGCCATGACGCATGACAAAGGAATAGAGGAGGAAGGATAGTTGATTGAAGCAGAATAAAGTGAAAATTCTAGTTTTTCAGAAACCATTTATTGGGCCTGGCTTTTTTGAGAGTCTCATCCAGGACAGGAAATGCAATGATGACCAAGAGTACAGAGGCAAATGCCAGGTAGAGTCCTTATGCCCGGGCCTCTTGGAGGCCGGGTGGGGAGAAAGTGGCCGTTGCACTGATAGGACTGTAATCTATCTTTCCTGTCCTTGAGGAACTGTTTAAAGAACTTTTTTTGGCAAGAGCAGCTTCAAGGTCTTCGGCAACGAGTTCAACTGCTGACCCAAGTGGAGATCAAAAAGCTGCATCTCAATCTACGCAATTTTCCGATCTGGATTTGAAGGGGGGTGGGCTTGAAGTAAAAGAAAGAAGCCCCTACGATGACTCATCGAATTTCCTAGCCTGGGGAGAAAGCTATCAGAAAGAAAGCCAATGAGCTAATGATGACTATTGAAGGCCGGGCCAAGGCAAGGAATGCGAGAACAAGGGAAGTCCCGCTTTGACTGTATTCAAAAAGCAAGCTCAGATTCATCAGATCAGTAACTAGCTGTCGGAGATGAAGAATGATACTAGGTTAATAGAATGGTCGGGGATAGAGGATCAAGATACTGTGTAATTTATCTTAACGCCTTCACTCCTCAAACCAACCAATCCAGGAAACCACTCTCTGATAGAGGCCATTGGCATATCCGTCTTGTTCCCAACCTTGAGGAGGGATGAAGGAGTGAAAAAGAGAGGAAGAGTATGGCCCAACCAATTACGATAGAAGAGGAATTCCCACTATAGAATAAAAGAGAAGCGATAGCCGCTCAAACAAAAGAAAGTGAGGGGTGCGAAGTGCGTACAGAAAGCAGTGATTCATGGGAGGGAACAGCTTCAATAACTTTGGCTGTGAAAACTCTCGGTCTTGGAGCATCAGTGTCATCAGTTCACCCAAGATCGGCAGGACAAATAACTACTAGGTTTGTGCCAGAAAAGCGTCTTGCGTGACGATCAATGGAAAGAGTTTAAAAAGAAAGAGATTCATCAGCTATGGAATCTGACAGGTATCGGTATTGAACAGAGGGGGCAGCTCGTATAACAGCAGGTTTGAATCGATCAAATGTGTGAACTATGAGACGCTTTCTTTTTCCGGGACAAACTCTGCTCTTTTTCTGTCGTCCCACCAGTCTTCGACTACCTGAAGTAGAGAAGTTGGGCTGGTCTTCATCTCGGAAAGAAGCTAGCATGGGTGTCTCTTCATTGTAGTAGCTTTACCCGGACTGGCACGAACGTACTTTATTTGATCTGATCACCATTTTTGCACATCCACAAAGTTCTGTGATGCTTCACAACTCTCAATATTGAGGCTAGCCTGCCAGAGGACATACCACCCGACAACCCAATTGGTTCAATAACAAGAGCCTTTTCATATCATACCGGAGTCTCCATCTTATTCTCTCCACGCCAGAAGCTTTCATTCGAGTTTCCAGAAGATGGGGTCTGTATTGGGAACTAATGTCCCTTAGATTCTGAACTGTCAGGGTAGTCTGGTAACAGTTCAATAGTTCAACTTTTCAACCAACCTTCTCTATCTGCCTGGATCTGCTAACAACTCATCCTGATGAGCTATCAGTTTAGTATGTTGATCCATAGGTGTATCGACTGGCTTGGATCCCAACATCCCTGTCTCATGTTGCAGGTCAAGAACATACTTTCTCTGAGATAGGTAAATACCTGATTGAGATCTGGCTACCTCAATACCAAAAGAGTACTTCAATTGTCCCAAATCTTGAGTTTGGAACTTACTCTGCAGGAACAATTTGTACTGCTGTGTGCCATCACTATCATCTCCTGTGATTACAATGTCATCCACATACACAATCCAAAATCTTTGACCAGCTGTAGAATGGCGATAGAAAACAGAGTGATCAACTCCACATCTACGAAGACCAAAATAAATAAGCACCTCACTGAATCTACCAAACCATGCCCGAGGAGATTGCTTCAAACCATATCAATCTTTCTTCAGACGAAAAACTAGTCCAGACTCCCCCTGAGCAACAAAGCCAGGTGCATGGAGCCCAGTTTACCGTCTCCGTACTTTCGGAGGAAGAGCATGAAGCTTCCCGCGTAACGACGGCCGAGGTGCCTACAGACCAAAGCATAGTTTCTATCCGATCGGGGAGCCAATCCGAAAGGGGTCAGAGCTATCATTGGCTTCCTCCCTAGCTCTACTGGTAAGGCAGAGTTGGAGGCTAGCTGTAATCGCTTGCATGTCGGTCTCTCTTACGTAGCAAGGTTGGTACACAGAACTATCATGCCAGACTAAAGGTGCCAATCAATGCAAATGATTGAGAGCATGCCCATTACAGTAGCGTGAAAGCGATACAGTAAGCGGACAAGGCGGTCAAGTGAACACTTTCCGAACACTAACCCAGAGAAAGTGAGCATTCACAATAAAGACTAATATAATAACAATGAGTGAAGCAAACTTCTGACCAAGGGGAAATAAGAACCATTTGAGGGATCATCGCCTACTTCTCATGGACTAGCCCACGACGCTATTTAGCGATCTCAAACCTTGGAGAGGAGACCAGTCCAGTCTCCATCTTGGAAACCATCTTTTAGGGAATTCAGATTAAAGGGTTCACTCTAAAGCTCAATTATCATTTAGGGTTTTATTTAAGGGGCAACTCAGGAACGACTGCCAAAGCCGCTGCTGATGAAGATCAGACCAGAAGCAAAAAGTGTTGATTGTAGACCGAAAGAGAAGCTGCAGAAGATTGATGAGGAAGAGCCCAATCAGGAGAGAAAAAGCAATTCCTCACCGTAAGGAACCAAGGGCGCTTAGCTTAAGTAAGACAGTCAGAAAGGCAAGTCTGATCTTAGATTCTCGGACATAGCATCATATATATAAGGGTAAGGCTGCTCTTAGTTGAGCTAGTTTCCCACAAGCTAAGCAAAGAGAGCAGCAATCGTCTTCATGCCATCTTCATTCAGTTGAATGCCGCAGATCGTCTTCTGCATAGGATAGGATTACTACTAAGAGCGCATTCTTCCTTCAAAGAGTGCTCTCTTTTGTGCTGGAGAATACATAGCGTCAAACGGTGCTAACATTCCTCTTCCATTGCACAACCCTTGGGCTTCTTCAATTGAGTATCCCATTACTTGCATCATTTGATAAGCTTTCGCATCGTATACCCCTTAAGCTTAAGCCCCTTTCCTTTCTATTAGTAAAGCTCCTTTGTGTCAGCTAGCTTCCCATTTCATTTAGCTGTTGGTTTTGGCCCAAGCATTTCCAGGTGATGCATCCGGATGGTTTTAGGATGATGATCATGTCTCGGAGGGATGAGGAATTCTTGATGTTCTTTTTATTATTTTGCATGTTAGTACACCCAATCCACTTATCCCCCCCTTTTTTTTTGTACCTATCGACTCCCCCCTATCCTAACAAGCGAAGTGGAACTCTCATCTTGAATTGGCATAAGGGCTGGCTCACCATGCTTCTGTTACTTTTTGGGACGAAACGGAAAGCAGGCCTTCTTCGTATCAGGAGTTGTTAGCTTAATATTAAACTTTCCGAACTTCTTCACCTATTCATAGCCTCTCTTCTGATGGCATCATAGGGGTCGATGGGTCGTCTGAGGTCGAAATCCCTTTCTCTTTGAGCTTTGTAGCATTTATTTCATCTTCGGATAAATCAAATTTAGCATCCGCTTCTGCTTCGCTAAAAGGATTCGCATCTGCTTTCTCACCCCCCTCTTCTGCTCACCACCTTTGGTTTACTTGAAACATTGGTGAGTTGTAGAAGGGTCGAAAGAATTATCATGCATCCAAGGCCGCCCAAGTAGAACATTGTTTGATGTTTACGCATCAATGAAGGGATATCCTCCAATTCCTCGATCTAACATTCAAGTCGTACAATGCCCAGAGACCTATGCCTACTTTGGTTAAATCCTTGGAGTTGTACTTGGGGCCAATCGATGAATAGCAATCCCGAGACGTTTTAGCATTCTCAAAGGTAGGAGATTAATGGCCGATCCCCCATCTATCATGATTCTTGTTATCTCCAATTTCCATTAAGGTATCCTGAAATGAACAAAGGCCTGTTATGCTTAATGAGTCCTGGTTGCAAGTAATCGTCCGTAAACGTGATCAAAGCCAAACACTCGGCATAAGTTGGTTCATTACTTCTCATCTCAACTTAGTTACTACCTATTCATAGCTTCTCTTCTGATGGCATCATAGGGGTCGATGGGTCGTCTGAGGTCGAAATCCCTTTCTCTTTGAGCTTTGTAGCATTTATTTCATCTTCGGATAAATCAAATTTAGCATCCGCTTCTGCTTCGCTAAAAGGATTCGCATCATAAGATTTCCTGTTGATAAGATTTCAAACAAACCTATCAATATACTTGACCTGACTCGCTTTCCTCACTCCGTCCCGGCTTAGGAGAGATTGAGCTTGACTAGAGCATTTCTTTGCCCGATAGCGCCTTCATTCCTTCTTTTCAAGATGTTTACTTAGCCTCCTTCCTGGTCCTTTCGAACCAGATATTGAAAAACCTGGCTCACAGCTAGATAGAGAGAAAAGTGGGAAGATTGAATCTTGGTATCACACACACCGCAAAGAGGTGAGACTTAAAGAGGTGGTGCTACATCCAACCCGGCACCAAGCATGAACAAAACCAAACAAGATAATTTTTTTTACAAAACTGTAAAGAAGACTCCAGACTCAATTGCATCGATCAAATCCTCAACTCACGTCTACCCTTCCGCTTTTGAAATGAAAAAAAAATGGAATGCTGATTGATCCACTCGCCCTCTTCAGTTAGGTTTGAGGGAGGAAGTAATTATTCGCATCCAGTAAGAGATAAGAAAACTCTCAACATTTATTGATTAATTATCGGCTTTAGTCTCTTCCTTCAGCCTAAGGCCGTCAAAGAGCAGAAAAGTGTACAAACGATTCGATCTTATTGGCTTCTTCAAGAAGATAGAATTATCTCTATCTATCTAATGCAACAAGTCTCCTACTCCTCCTACTATTATTATCCGTTTTTAGGGTAAATGACTGAGTCTATTCCTTACTGCTGTTGACATGGGTTCATTCCTATCCAGCGGCAGCAGACTAGTCTTTATGGCCAGAATTGTCCGCAAGGTGAATGAAAAGGTAGCTATGGAATTGCTCCTATTACAAATCCCGTGCCAATGTCAGATCTACGAATACCGGGTTGTTGTTTGCAAGAATACGCTGGCTCTTTGAAGGACAACTTCCCTTGTTAATGTACGAGCAGGGGACTAGTTGAAAGATGCCCACAATCAGATGCTAGAGGAACTGAACTGCCAATATGTATATCAAGATCAATAATAAAGGCAAGATTATGTTCTGCTCTTGTCTCAGATTTCACCTCTCTGCGTGGGAGAGGGGAATGAGGAGGTAGCGTCGTAGGGACTCGAGCTTTCTCGTTCTTTTTTCTTTTCGCTTTCGGATAACTCTGTCGATCAGCACTAATCTTTCCCTTGGGTGCCCGCCTATCTGGCTAATTCGTCTAGATCTTATCAACATGGTTGCCCAGGTTATGATTGAGCGTCAAGGGCTTTGCTCGTTTGTGTCACTCGCCTACGAGTATCTTCCTTACTTTTGCCCGCAATGCAATGTTGTTGGCCATTCCTCGGCTACTTGTCGTAAGAATCCAAATAAGCAGCAAGATAAACCGAAAGGTGATGATGGAGATGGAAACTCAAAGCGTAGCAACGCTAAGAAGCCTGTGGTCTATCGTGAAAAACAAGCTTCCAAGGGTAAGGAAAAGGTGACTGATTCTTCGGACATGCCGATTAATAACTCATTTTCATGTTTGCATCCGGATAATGCTACATCCACTGATGAATTGGAGCCACAAGCGGACAGTGGTGCAAGTTCTAGCTCTGTGGATGTTTACGTATCATCCCCAGCGCCTCCCTTAGTTCAGTCTTCGGCTGACTCTAAAGTTTCTGATTCTCCCTACTTAGCGGAGCCCATTTTTTGGTCGTCAGCCTTGGATTCTCACATGCAGACTTCTTATGGCAATGAGCAGATATCAGCCTCTATTGCTTCATCTATTCCGACTTCTGTTGTGTCAAATATAGATGCAACATCTTCGCAGCCTCCACCAGAAATAACGGCGGAGTCCTTTAGGATAAAATTGGAGTTGGTCAAGCAAGGTCTGCCGCTTCCCTCTCCAGATGTTGTAGTTCAAGGACCTGAGGATTCTATAGCCTCTAAGGCGACGACTCTTGTAGTTAAGAAATCCTGGGGTGACATGGCGGAAGAGTCAGAGCCTCCACCTCTTAAAGGTATCTTGCGGAAACCCATACGGGACATTTCGCCTCCGGTTTCTCAATGAATAAAATATTCTTGAACATACGAGGGATTGGCAATGATCTCTCTCGTAATAGAATATAAATTGGATTGTTTTACACATTCTGTCCAACTCGAAATCTCTTAAGAGAAGAAAAGTTCAGAGAAGGTTGGAAAGTCGTACGCCCGGTTCACCAGGTTCTACC
Organism: Dorcoceras hygrometricum; assembly: GCA_001598015.1. Lineage (NCBI taxonomy): Eukaryota > Viridiplantae > Streptophyta > Magnoliopsida > Lamiales > Gesneriaceae > Dorcoceras > Dorcoceras hygrometricum. Next base: position 118,883 of record KQ995684.1, read on the forward strand.
ACTGCAGGGCTCAATCATGCTAGTGAGGCTATATGCGGAAGTTAGAGAAAAAAGAGTTGCCTGTGACTGGCTTATTTCTCTTATGGTAGGGCAGTAGCAAGAAGCCTCCATAGGGGCTTTAATGCGACTCCTATGACTACTCAATCGATTAGCATAAACTAAAGGAAGAGGATAGGATTTCTCCCGGTAACCTAGCTCGCTTCGCCGCATTCGGAAGGAGAACTAGCTAAGCTTCTGAACTAGCGAGATATAGCCAAAGGCAGGTGGGTTCGGGCATCAACGAATGGAGGTACGAACGGGCTGATAAATGAAGGAACCATAGACGCCGAACTCTTGAAGACTATAAAGAAGGGTAAGAAGGTGGCTGCATCCAACATGGCGACTTATTCTTGCCTCACGATCGATGTATTCGACGAAGATAATTGCCCACTCCATTTCCCGAAGGAGCCAGTTTATGTCAACAAGATAACTCTAAGGTCGGGTACTCAATTACCCGACGTACAGCTTCCATCGCCTTCAGTGGGGGCATCCCAAGCTCCACCTAACCAAAGAGCTTCCCCCAATAAGATAAAATACAATGTCATGGCCCATCTGAAGAAAACTCATGCAGAGGTTGCAAAAATCGACACATCGACGGCTCAATGCTGTTCTATAAAATTCTCAGATGAAGACTTGTTGTTGGGGACTAAGTTGCACAACCGACCTTCAAATATGGATGAATACTCAAGTACTACTTTATCCAATGCGGACTTTGACGCTTTGGGAAAGGAGTTCGCTAAATCTCTTTGTACTAGTGTCCTACGCACACTGCGCCTCTAGGAAAACTCAATCCAACACGGAATAGAACTTCTTTTTGCTATTCCAGTCTTGACTAAAGGTGGTTCTACAACTAGGGGCAAGGGTAGGGGGAAAGAACAACAACACGAATAGGGAGCGAGATACTGGATGGGGAATCCCTATTTAGCTTGTTAAACGGCGTAAGAGCTGCTACGGTGGGGTAACCTCACCCAGTCAATCCTAGGAGTAAGCCCTTTTACTAAGAAGTAGAATTTCACATGCCCAGTAACGGATCTCAAACAAACCGTGGCTGACAACGGGGTCTCTTTCCAAGAAAGAAAGTATGGCTACACTTCCGTAGGAAGTAATAACTGGTGGAAGTGGGCGAACTAATTCTCCAGAAGGGGCCTACCCTAAGAAAAAATAATATGTGATTCAATCTAAAACTGGATCCACCTAGTTGTCTCGGGACGCTGCATAAGGGCTCAACAATTCGCCGCCTGCTACTCAACATATTCGTATCTGGGCTTTTCCACTACTCGGGACAGAGCTTTTCAGCATTAGAGAATTGATACCGCTTACCGAAGGTCCCTATCATGGTCCATGGTGAGCAACTTCGGGTCCGTCCATAGCACTTCCATCCATCCCTATAACGATCGGCATCAGAATCGGCCTGTCCATTCAGTTCAGTCCACATCCTCTTTGTCTTATGAATTATCTCTCTGCCTTCCAGGTCTAGGTACAGATCCGCATGTCCATAAATCAGGCAATCGGTAACAGTAAGATAACGAGGGGGCTGTCGCACGCTTCAAACCGCATTAAGAAATAGTTAGTAAGTCGCATTTGGTGACCATTTCATCTAAAGACCCTCTCCCCTAGCTTAGGAGGATCGAGCTACTTTATAGTATAGGGATTTAATGAATAAGAATACTAAGAATAGGACGAGCTGAGGCTTCCACGACTCCAACGAACGCCGGGTCTAGGTCTCTTACCGTAATAAGTCTGTAATTCCGAGGTGCCACAAGCAGGTGTACATCCGAGGACAGCTCAAATTCAGAGTCTTATTGAGTTTCTTATCCTGCTTGACCACACACAAAGGAGGGGACCTAAGCTGATTTTGTTAAAGTAGATGCCCAACTAGCCAACTTGTGGCGTGTGGGTTCATAGACTCTTGTATATGACAGTCTTTATATATGATATTCGCATTTATCCATATGGCATTATTTACTTTCATTGTGTGTATGATGATTTACAATTGCGTTGAGTAAAGAACTAGAGTACACTAAAGTGTATGTTAGATGTGATAGTGGGTATGACGGCTATCATGAAACACGTCTAACAGTCACTGTGTATTCTGAACTGTTCCTAGTCGATTGGGCCGTCAAAATGAGGATAAGGCCGCCCGGTTTAGAGACTAGTATCTGCGATGCGAAGTACCATGCTTCATTGGTAGGGAACATTGTGATGTTCTGATCATGCAGATAGATAGTGACCTGGTGATCTATCGAACTACCCTCCTTCGGACTTTCCAAGTGGTTACCATTTGTCGAGTGGATAAGTCCGAGGTCTTGGTTGTACTGATTAGTCCTCACGACTCGAAACGTCATTGAGACTCTACATGATAGGCGTCTCACTTTGACCCGTTTTCCGACTCACTTGGGGTCATAAGGCGTCGAGATTGGGTGAGACCCCGATGCATGTAGGAGTCGATGCATCGTTGTCGAGGATTCACCGCTCGCAGACATGCGTGGATATCCTATGCTATCTGAGGGGATAATAGTGTATAAATCTCTGGCCAGAGTACTAGAAGTGTTTTAGGTAAATGTGTTTACCTAGTTACACTCGCGATGTCACTATTCGATCTCCAAGATGTATGCATAGCTATCGGATCTTTAACGACTCTCGATTTACCAATGGTCGCTGATCTGATCGGGATATATGGATTGAAAGTACCGTATTGTACGCTAACCACGACCAACTGGTTCTTGCAGGCACTATCAGTGATACCTAGGGGATCATGGGGTGATGTTTCTAGACGCTTTACCATGATCCGATGGGCAAGTCCGAAATTGTGATTCCGGAGCCACAATGGTTGTGGGCCCACGGCTAGCTGTATCCCTGAACCATTGAGGGTCACACAAGCACTGGATTCGAGATTCCCGCACGGATACTCAGCTCAAAATGTTGAGCATACGAAGAGGATTTTGGGAGTGCGACTTCCTAAAAAGTCAACAGTAGTCAAATCGTGATTTGCCGATGTTGAGGGCAAAACGGTCATTTTGCAATTTAGGGTTAGATGATCTGAAAAATTGATTATCACATCATAAAATTCAGTTTTGGAAACTGAGTCGATCCGTCCGATCTGATCGGCGATCGGAGTTACGATGAAGTCGCAGCAATGGATATCGTCATTTGGACCCGGGCCCGATGGGCCGGTCCAAGTCCATTGTTTGTCTACTTAATGTAGACATAAGCACTTTAATCACAACTCAATTCATAACATACTTAACCTAACCCTAAAGCAAGCGCCGCCCCTCCTCTCCTCTCTCAAGCCGCCGCCGCCGCCGTGTGCGCCGCCGCCCCCGCCTTCCTCGTCGGAAAATTGTTTCTGGCCAATTCGGCGAGGAGAATCCATCCCCACAGATCTCGTCACGCCTTCTAGTGCAGGGTGATGAAGGAGTCTCGTATCCTGTCGTGGACCGGATTGGCGTTGTCTACCGCAGTCTACCGTGAAGTGCCGTTTTCTTTACGAAACCGGTCGGAGCCAGGCACAAGTGCCAGCAAGGTAGTGTTTTGAACATCCTATGAATGACATTAATTGTTAATTGTTTTATCGTATTGATCATCTCCCGGCATCTATTTTCTGTTCTTCCGCTGCCTAGCAGGCGGCGCGATCCGGATCCACAACAGTGGTATCAGAGCCAGTGTTTTTCGGATCTGATCAATACTTTATGCCATATTGTATCTAATGTTTTAATTTTTCAGAATCAAAACAAAAGTTGTTCAACGACCTGCCGGCCGCCGCCGCTCGCGGCGGCGCTAGAAACCATGCGCATGAGCGCGCGTTTCATCGCGCGGGCCGCGCCTCTTGTCGCGGCCGATGCACGATGAAGGAGTCTCGTATCCTGTCGTGGACCGGATTGGCGTTGTCTACCGCAGTCTACCGTGAAGTGCCGTTTTCTTTACGAAACCGGTCGGAGCCAGGCACAAGTGCCAGCAAGGTAGTGTTTTGAACATCCTATGAATGACATTAATTTTTAATTGTTTTATCGTATTGATCGTCTCCCGGCATCTATTTTCTGTTCTTCCGCTGCCTAGCAGGCGGCGCGATCCGGATCCACAACAGTGGTATCAGAGCCAGTGTTTTTCGGATCTGATCAATACTTTATGCCATATTGTATCTAATGTTTTAATTTTTCAGAATCAAAACAAAAGTTGTTCAACGACCTGCCGGCCGCCGCCGCTCGCGGCGGCGCTAGAAACCATGCGCACATGAGCGCGCGTTTCATCTCGCGGGCCGCGCCTCTTGTCGCGGCCGATGCACGCTGGTGGCCGCATCGCTGGACACTCCCAGCGCAAATCGTTGCGCCGCTGGTCGAGCATCACGGGCGACGCTTGGGTATCCAAAGAATTCCATTGGATACTACTTTTACTATCCCAGCGAGACAAAAGTGTTTGTCTCTAGGAATGCCACCTTTATGGAAAGGGAATTTCTACTTGATAGAAAGGGCAAAATTGTAGAACTCGAAGAGGTTCTAGATCCAATCGAAGTACCAGGTAAGTCTCCTGCACCTACAGAGCCAATACAAGAAATGGTCGCACCTAGGAGATCCGAAAGTGTTCCTAGGGCTCCTGAGAGATATGGTTTTCTCCTTGAAGATGATCAAGGTGATCAAGTTGTTGGATCTGATCCAAGAACTTTCAAGGAGGCAATTTCCGATGCTGATTCTAATTTGTGGCTTGAAGCAATGCAGTCTGAGTTTGACTCAATGCATGCTAACCAAGTTTGGACTCTCGTTAACCCTCCCGAAGGAATTGTTCCTATTGGGTGCAAATGGGTGTACAAGAGGAAACTTGGGCCTGATGGTAAGGTAATGACCTACAAGGCACGACTGGTCGCAAAAGGTTGCACTCAAAGGCAAGGTGTTGACTATGATGAAACCTTCTCGCCAGTCGTTTAATCTGCTACTGCTGGAGTGGATAATGCCTGCCTCTACTACTTGTGCCAAAAGGATTAGATTTAAAATAAATTTATCCAGATTATTTCAGTGTGGTCACCCTGGTAAGCCCCAGGCAGAGGATAAAATACCTGTGTGGCTATATGAAGCCGACCTGCCACTGGTGCATCCTAACGATTCGATAGACACGATACGCTTAAAGGTAGCAGCTATATTACAAGCGTGGTCTAATTACGCTATTGGGCGGGATGAGTACACCTGGTTGGACGTGGCACAAAGCCTTGCTGAGAGCGTAAAGATTGGGGATAATGTTTCAGGCGACGATTTCGTGTTGCTGGTTATATAAACCGGATATTGAATTATACCAGAAAGCCTTGAATTTTTTAAAAAAACAAAAAAGAAATAAGACTTACTTAATTAAGGTGGGACCACATTCTCAATAAAAATGCCTATCTATAAAGCGCTGAGTTGAAGAGGGAACAAGTCCCACAGAGAGATGATAAGTGGGTTTCATTCCTAAAGACTTAGTTCTGTGGGTTCTTTTTTTTTATCCCAAACTAATAAATTGAGTTCGTATAGGCATTTTCGATGCTGCTATTAAAATAGCCCTTTTAGCTATATTTTCAGTTACGCCACCTATTTCATATAGTATTCGACCCGATTTAACAACCGCTACCCAATATTCGGGGGATCCTTTCCCTGAACCCATACGTGTTTCAGCAGGTCTTATGGTAATAGGTTTGTCTGGAAATATACGCACCCATATTTTTCCCCCACGGCGTGCATTTCGTGTCATTGCTCGTCGACCGGCTTCGATTTGTCTAGATGTGATCCAAGCAGGTTCAAGTGACTGAAGAGCATATTTACCGAAACAAATACGATTACCTCGATAAGACATTCCCTTCATTCTTCCTCTATGTTGTTTACGGAATCTAGTTCTTTTGGGGTTATAGTTGATGGTTGTTTTGGAATTCCATCTCTACTACAGAACTGAACGTGAGAATTTCTTCTCATTCAGCTCCTCACGAATAAAAGAATTCCAATTTGAATTTTACTTAAATTTGAATCTATATTACATAGATATTCACGTTTTTCTAAAAAATGTTATTTTATAACAAAAGATTTTATAACGTTCGAATAAATCTTTCTTTTTTTTTCTTTTATCCCCGTTTACCAATTCAAAAAATGTAAGTTTTCGCAGGCGAATATTTCCTCTTGCAATCTCTAGTTCCGCGCTAAGACTTATTAATGACTTCTCATAATAGATGAATAGATTTCCGGTTCATTTCGCCATCCCGACTAGTGAATCATTAAGATTCATTTGTTCAATAAAATCTTTTGCGTTCACAGGTTCCATCGTTCCCATCGCCTCGTACTTAATGGTTAGGTCCGAATTTACAATGGAGCTAATAATCCAATTTCTTCTTGAGTCAACCTTCTTAGTCTTTATTGGCTCGAAGCTCTTGATTTCTTTCTTCTTCTTCGTTTAATATTTAGTTCATTATGGATGAATCAACTAGTATTGATGCTTTATTACACTGTCTTTTTGAGATGACTCATACATAGACCTTACATATTGGAATTCTATATCAATATAGATATTCTTTTTCTCTCTTTCTCTCATCCTTCCGTTTATCCACACCTTTCTTCTGTATGTTGCTTTAAACTTAGAATGAAAGTTTTTTCAAAAAATATTTCAGTTGCTACAAAGATATGACCGATTTATCATATTTTGTCTGGTTCTTTAGATCCAGATAATACGAAGTGATGAGTTGGTTTTCATACTATGGGGCTGGTCTTTTTTTTTTTGAATCCTAACCCTAACCAACGAGTCACACACTAAGCATAGCAATTATATCAAAAGGTGAATCGAATTTTTATTCAACCCTATAGAATATAGAATTCAAAATGAGAATTGCTTGTTTTGATTGATCAGAAAAAGAACGAAAGAGTTTCGTTCTATCAATCGTAAAAACAAGTAAAGTTTTCTGATTCCTCTTCTTTGTCTAGAAAAATAAAAATTTTGATACCTAATACCCCATAGATAGTCCGAACGATATAAGAACAATAATCAATTTTAGCTCGAATGGTTTGGAGGGGAACTCTACCTTCTCTCTTCTCTGATCCATTCGACACGTGCAATTTCTTTTCCATCGATACGTCCTGCAATTTGTACTTGAATTCCTTTTGTATCTGCTTGTTCAGTTAATTCAATAGCTTTTTTGATTGCTTTTCAAAATGAAACTCTATTCTTTAATTGTCCGGCTATAAATTCTGATTAGGGTTTCCATAATCAAATTATTTTTTTAGGTTCATCTGTAATTCTTCGATTCCTCGTGGTCTACTTTCTATTAAGAACTTTGGGAATCCCATAAAGAGATGATGGCTCAAATCGATTCTCTTTTGAATCTCTATACGTCCAATCCCCTCGGCGCCGGAGGATATTCTCATATTTCTTTGTACATAATTTTTGATAAAATCTCTTATTTTTTGATCTTCTTGTAGACCCTTAGAATCATTTTTTGGTTGTGCAAACCAAAGGGAATGATGACGTTGGGTTGTACCAAGTCTGAAACCAAGTGGATTTCTTTTTTGTCCCATACTCCTCCCCTAATATACATATCATCATATATCCACGAATCCATTTGTTCATATTCAGCATTTAGAGATCTATCTTTCACTACAATAGTTATATGACAGGTAGTTCTTTTTATCGCATAACTACGTCCTCGAGCTCGAGGTTTGAATTTCTTCGCGGTAGTACCCTCATTAACTTCAGCTTTACTAATTACTAAATCGGCTTCGTTGGAACCCATATTGTAACTAGCATTTGCTGCTATTCACTCAGCAGACGATCCGGCGAGATTCTAATTGGAGAAGGACTAACCGGACCTCTTCCTTCCCCAAGGTGCATTAGCGAGCGACTTCCTTCCTCAATAATGCCGCTATCATGCGCGAAGCGAAGCTTGATAGGAGCCCGAGCTAAGAGAATAGAGCAAACTCGACGTCACAAAACCAGGGCTTAAGGGAGGTCAATGGAGAAAGAAAAGTCCATTTTTCAGCACGCACTAATTCCTACGTTTTGTCGGGAGAATTGGGTCAAGATACGAAACTTCAAAGACTTGGTTCTGGTTTTATACCCTCCGACCTTCTTCGGAATTGAGCTCTAACTTTCCTTGCCCATCCTTTTCGGCGGCTTGTCGGACGTAGTCCGAGGAGGCGTCGGTGAATACGGCTGTCATCTATCTTGATGGTTCAGCCAAGTTCTGGTGGCGGACCAAAAGACGTAAAGAACGCGAAGCGTGAAGTGCAATTAGATCTATTTATAGGACGAGTTTCAGGCAGAATGGAGGGTTCCTGCCCGGTTGTGGTCCGACATGTTGATGAGCCTGAAGCAAACAGGCCCCATACGCGAGTATGTGAAGGCCTTCTTTCGTGGTTCTTCCTGGACATTTTTGATATGACGGAAGAGGACCGGCTCTTCGGTTTCATGAAGGGGCTCCAACCTACGCCAAAATGTCCAAGACTGAGGGGCGGAACAGGCGCAGCTAGCCTGCTAGATGGAAAGTACTTAGCCAGTGGGAGTCGAGACCAAGCCAAGGGCAAGGGCCTAAAGTATTGAAAAGGCAAGCACTCCAAGAGGAAGCCAAGCCTGAGGCCAAGAAAAGCGAGCTCAAGATCAGGAGCCAAAGCGGACCGAGTTGAAATCCACTCTTTCACTTCAAAGCCAACCGATAGCCCGAACTGGAACTTTCTTTGAATTTTACTAAGTCACATCTGACTCATTGGAGTGAAACCTTAGATTCCCTGTCCTCAATTTCTCTTCAAAGTAACTGACTTCCGGGAAGAACGGGAGAGACGACAGATGCTCCTTTATAACTTCTGATCTACGACCACCCTCCTGTGCTAAAAAAAAAGCAGCTAACTGAGAATCCGCTTTTTTCCTGGACCCGGCAAAGCACCAACCAGTTTCGGCTCCAGCAATAGAGGGATCACGAGTAATGTAGCCTCTAACTCGATTGAATCGTAACGACACTTGAACAGATAGGCGTGGCGTGTTACCTACCAAAGAAAGAAGTTGAAACAACGCTCGTAGTTCAGGTTTTGGCCAGGAGCCGAATCAAAGCATCGAGAATGAATAACATAATAGAGCGCCCAGGTTAAATGAGAAGTAAAAAACGGGAGAGTTGGTAAAGCCTATAGCCACTACACTACTAATGGCATAAGCTCACAATCAGAAAGGGACCTCATCCGTATATAAACGCTGGTTTATCAAAAATACACAAGAAAAGCACTTCGAATTGTTGATTAATCGTCAAAGATGGCTTAGAACCAACAGTTCATTATCTAATGGATCTTTCCGTTCTAATACTCTATCCGAGAGTTATCAGTATTTATCAACTCTGTTCCTAACTAAAAAAGTATCATCAGAGAGAAAATCCCAAATGTCTTTGAAGCCGAGTAAATGATCGACATTAGCGTAACTAGAATTGTCACAACCCCTGCAACTATGAATGTTTTTAGCCCTACCTTTTCTATCAGACTAAACATAGAAATTCAATCACTGAAGTGTGAAAAATGATTCTTTTTGCTTTGTGGTAATCCGGGGGTAAAACTTCACTATATATGAATATAATGGATTCTAAATAATAATGATAAAGAGGGGTTTTTCCTATGTCTTCGTATCGAACAAAAAAAGAACTATTTGTTCTCTCCTCGAAATATTCGTAAAATCTCGTCTCATAAAAAACTACTAGCAAGTAATAAATTAAGGTTCTATTCTAACACGAGAGTCTATAATAATTTTGGATACCTATGGATTTCTACGAAGTTTTAAAAAGTTGATATTGAATACTATTGGACTTTTAAAAATTCCATGAAAATCTAAATTGGATATCACCAAACTTTCATGAAGTTCATAAATATCTGAATTGAATACCTCTGGATTTCTAAAATCCATTGAAATCTATAAAAGTAATTAAATGTCAACGATTGAATACACCCTCGTACGAGTGTCCTCCATTTAAAAGAGGCTGGTGGAGAAACTATCCAAAACAGATAGAGAGAAGCTCGAAGAAAGGTTCCAACTCTAGAAGATTAGTACTCAGATGTTGATTCTGACAAATTAATCATGAGCACGTTCTTTGGTGCAAAAGGATGAAATGTCACATGCTAGATGCTACACTTCAAGCATTATAATATGACCGTTGCAACTATATGTGAACATTACAAGGTAATCTATTTAAATCAATAGTCATGAGGTGAGATGGATTTGATGGAGTATGAATATCCATAGACATGGATATGTAGATACACACACAGGGAGAGAGAGTTACAAAAAGAGAAGAATGGAGCTCAGTAGAAAAAGAAGAAAAGATGAGAGTTTTTCTCCGGGGAATATTTAGATAGCTCAGCTTCTTAAGAGCAATTTCCAATATGTAAGAATATATTTGAGATATGTATTGCAATTGATTAAATATTCACACACCATCGCTCACACAATTGAGAGTAGTGAGTAATTAGAATGGTTAATGATAGGGCCTTAATATAAAGACATTAAATATTATGTTTGGCTAAGCTATGTGAGTTCTTGGTAATGAAGAATTGTTTGACTTACATGACGTGATAGACTTGGTATTAAATCATTGTTTGTTTCACATAAACTTTTATAGATACATAAGTTTCAGTATAGACAGTATGTAACATCCAGAAATTCGTAAATCTACAATGATAAATCTAAATTTTTGAAGGGTTTAATTTGCTAATTCCAGTACCCTTCTTTAGCTTCAATTCAGTGATTCAACTTTCATCTGAGCTGAATTTCAGATTAGACCAGGAACACAGTTCGTAAGTATTTCCGGAAGAATAAACCCAAGCACAATTCGAGTTTCTAAAATGATTTTACAAAAATATTTTCAACAAAATGATTACGGTTGGTAGACGCACATGCCTTGTGTAAGTATTTTAAACCTACTTCAAAGTTTTCATTATTTGAGCTCATTTAAGGCATTGTGTTGGATCTGTTTTTACAAATCAGAATCTTAATTTTGATTAACACAAAACCTGCTATTATCTCACTGACGGTTTAAGATTGATGTGCTGTCCCAGAGAAGTGTGGAAGATATCCAAACTGGTTAAGGACAAATCAGCTCGGATAGAAGAAGACCAAATCAGGGACGTAAGTCAAGCTGGATGCTTCCGAGATATGGGTTTATTGTGGAAGATGAAGATGAATATGGAGATGAGGAAGAATCTGTGAGAAGTTTGATAAGCTCGAGGTGAACCCCGAAGAAGAAGAAGAATATACAAGAGCAGGGTGTACTTTATCAGTCTCCATAGGTCCAAGCTGGATAAATACTGAAGCAGATCAGATTGGACGAGAGCTGCAAGCTATTGGAAGATGTCAAAGCTGGAACAGTAAGGCGACGTCCGATCAGGTGCGGCAGAAGTCATCTAAGCTAGAACAGTGAGGGGATGCCCAAGGTACAACAAAAGGAGAAAAGCAGCTCAGGAGAATAACAGCTCGGATCAATGATCAAGTGCAGATTAGCGATCTAGTGAAAGCTGAATCATAACAGATGTGATCCGAAGAAGAATTGAAATAATCACTGATGCAAGATTTGTCCAGTGTAAAGGATCACATGTTGTTCGATACCAAAGGAATCGTGGAAGAAGATTGTCGTAGTGAAAGAAGAAACCAGCTAGGATGGAAACCAGCTGAGAAATCAGCTTAGAGCCCAACAATGATCAAGAGCAGGAAAGCACTGAACAAGAGCAGTACAAATGAAGTATCGACCAGCTCAGTGCAAACCAGAACAGAGACAAGCCCCATACAAGAACCAAGCTGGTTAAGTTCAAACCAGCTTAGCGAGCAGAGCAGACAACTTCTGATATCAAGAGCAGAAATAAACTAAACGACAAGCAAAACGATTTGAACACAAGACTATACGAAGACTGCTTATCAGTGTTCAAATCGATTTGCTGTATTGTCTTCTCAGAACAGTGCTCACATGCAAAAAAAGATATAAAGCCTGCAGAAGCATTAAATGACAAAAGGACGCAAAGTACAACTCTGTCAGAAGACTTTCCAACTGCTACAACTTTGTGTCCAACGGACAAATATGCACAGAGGCTTTATATATCAAGAGCATAGCACAAGCAAAAATGCATAGAGAGCGAAAAAGAGGAAGTGTTGAGCGAAAAATAATACAAGTGCAGTAAGGCACAAAACTGAGAGATTGTGCAGCAGTCGAAGGCTTGAACACCCAGGTGGCAGCTGATGTTCAAGCTGGTCAAGTGCCCAGGTGTGAGCTGGTGCACTGGCCAAAATGCCTCAATGATATATTCATCGACTGCGTAATCTGGGAAGACATTGAAGAAAACCAGCTTGGAGAGCATCTTCCCGTGTGTGTGAGATACAAAAGAAACAGAGAGTTTACACTGTAATTCTCACACATGATTCACTCACATATTTGAGAGAGCTGATTAGATTAGCTGAGTGAATCAAAACAAAAACGACTTCCTTGTAGTCTTTGGACAGAGACGTTGAACAAGTCTTGTAGTCTTTCTAACTGAGACGTAAAAGAAGTGTTGTTAGACACACAGCTTGGGGGCTGGTGTGCATAGGTGGCTAGGAGTTCTTGCAGCTTGCGGGCTGTCGGATCCGGTTGCAACAGAGGCTGTTCTAATTAAATTCTTATAGTGGATATTCCCATCCAGAAGAAGGGGAGATGTAGAGATTCAGCTCCGAACTTTCATAAACAAATCACTGCATATTTTTTTTTTACAGCTTTCTGCATTTAACATTCACTCTTTGCATATTTTGAAAATCTTTTTAAACCTGTTAACAAGCTATCGATTTTCAGAGAGTAGTCAAGTTGTTTCCGCAAGATTTCATATCTTACTCGATCAACATCTCGAACATTTCAAGAACACTGAGCTATTGCAGCTCAAAGATTCAACTAACCAGATCACACTGTTTTTCTACGTGTTGGTTCAGTGTTGTAACCATAGTTGGCGCGATCTGGTTTCCCGTTGCGTGCTGGTTTTGTAAATAAAATTTTAAATGCACGTAATTTATGGGTATTCGATCCTACCAATTGGTATCAGAGCGGGTTGTTCTTGAAAGTGCATCTTAAGTTGAAATTTTTACGATTTTAAAATGATTTCTGCTCTGATAGTCTTTTTCTGCAAAGCTTGTCTGTGCTACAAAATAATTTTAAAAATGTTAAAACTCACTCTATAGATAGGGAGAGTAATGATTTTTTGAATAGCAGAGCACTGGATCAAGAGTGAAAGGTGGGGCAACATCTCTTCTGTCGAGCTAAAAGAATGCGCGAGATCTGTGCACGCCAAGACCTCTTACTATGGATGTGCATGCGCGAGATCTGTGGACGCCAAGACCTCTTACTATGGATGTGCTGGAATAATAGCGCATATGACAGAGTTCGAGAGGAGTGGAAGAGATTCTATGAATTCAATTAGCATTTATCCTCCATTCTGTTAGATGAGCGTTTTCAGTAGCATAGGATCTGTTTTCAAATCTCATATCATGCATCACAAACTGTCGTCTCCTGCAAAATGTTGTTCTTTTCGTAAAATAAAATTACGCCGTGCTCTGTTTAAGGGGAGTTTTGTTTCAAATACTAAGGGGGAAACAAGTTTCGAAACCTTTTTTTGATTCACACTAAAAGGGGAAGAAATATTTCAAAAACACCCTTGCACATGTTTATTCAGGTTTTGTGTAAATAAAAAAGGGAGAGTTAATGGATCTGTTTTTACAGATCAGAATATTAGTTTTGATTAACACAAAACCTGCTATTATCTCACTAACGGTTTAAGATTGATGTACAGTCCCAGAGCAGTGCGGAAGATGTCCAAACTGGTTAAGGACAAACCAGCTCGGATAGAAGAAGACCAAATCAGGGACGTAAGTCAAGCTGGATGCTTACGAGAGATGGGTTTATTGTGGAATATGAAGATGAATATGGAGATGAGGAAGAATCAGTGAGAAGTTTGACGAGCTTGAGGTGAACCCCGAAGAAGAAGAATAATATAGAAGAGCAGGGTGTACTCAATCAGCCTACATAGGTCCAAGATGGATAAATACTGAAGCAGATCAGATTGGACGAGAGCTGCAAGCTATTGAGAAGATGTCAAAGCTGGAACAGTAAGGGGATGTCAAAGCTGGAACAGTAAGGAGATGCTCGAGCTGGTGCGACAGAAGACATCTAAGCTGGAACAGTGAGGGGATGTCCAAGCTGGTACAGCAAAGGAGAAACAGCTCAGGAAAATAACAGCGCGAATCAATGATCAAGTGAAGATTAGCGATCTAGTGAAAACTGAATCAGAACATATGTGATCCAAAGAAGAAGGGATATAATCACTGGTGCAAGATTTGTCCAGTGTAAAGGATCACATGCCGTTCGATAACCAAAAAAATCGTGGAAGAAGATTGTTGTAGTGAAAGAAAAACCAGCTAGGAAGGAAACCAACTGGGAAATCAGCTTAGAGCCTAGCAATGATCTAGAGCAGGAAAGCACTGAACAAGAGCAGTACAAATGAAGTATCGACCAGCTCAGCGCAAACCAGAACAGAGACAAGCTGGCATACAAGAACCAAACTGGTTAAGGTCAAACCAGCTTAGCAAGCAAAACAGACAAATTCTGAGATCAAGAGCAGAAATGAACTAAACGACAAGAAAAATTATTTGAAAACAAGATTATACGAAGACTTCTTATCACTGTTCAAATAGATTTGATGTGTTGTCTTCTCAGAGTAAGGGGATGTCAAATATGGAACAGTAATCGGACGCCCGAGCTGGTGCGGCAGAAGATATCCAAGCTAAAACAGTGAAGGGATGCCCAAGCTGGTACAACAAAGGAGAAAGCAGCTCAGGAGAATAACAGCTCGAATCAATGATCAAGTGCAGATTAGCGATCCAGTGAAAGCTGAATCAGAACAGATGTGATCCAAAGAAGAAGGGATATAATCAGTGGTGCAAGATTTTTCCAGTGTGAAGGATCACATGCTGTTCGATACCAAAGGAATCTTGGAAGAAGATTGTTGTAGTGAAAGAAGAAACCAGCTTGGAAATCAGCTTAGAGCTCAGCAATGATCAAGCGCAGGAAAGCACTGAACAAGAGTAGTGCAATGAAATATCGACGAGCTCGGTGCAAACCAGAATAGAGACAAGCTGGCATACAAGAACCAAGCTGGTTAAGGTCAAACCAGCTTAGCGAGAAGAGCAGACAACTTCTGAGAACAAGAGTAGAAATGAACTAAACGACAAGCAAAGCGATTTGAAAACAGGACTATACGAAGACTGCTTATCAGTGTTCAAATCGATTTGCTGTGTTGTCTTCTCAGAACAGTGCTAACATGTGAAAAGACATAAAGCCTGCAGAAGCATTAAATGACAAAGGACTCAAAGTACAACTCTGTCAGAAGACTTTCTAACGGCTACAACTTTGTGTCCAACGGACAAATCTGCACAGAGGATTTATATATCAAGATCATAGCACAAGCAAAAATGCACAGAGAGCAAAAAAGAGGAAGTGTTGAGCAAAAAAGAATACAAGTGCAGTAAGGCACAAAACAGAGAGATTGTGTAGCAGTCGAAGGCTTGAACACCCAGGTGGCAGCTGATGTTCAAGCTGGTCAAGTGCCCAGGTGTGAGTTGGTGCACTGGCCGAAATGCCTCAATGATATAATCATCGACTGCACAATATGGGAAGACATTGAAGAAAATCAGCTTGGAGAGCATCTTACCGTGTGTGTGTGATACAAAAGAAAGAGAGAGTTTACACTGTAATTGTCACACATGATTCACTCATATATTTGAGAGGGATGATTAGATTATCTGAGTGAATCAAAACAAAAACCTCTTCCTTGTAGTCTTTGGACAAAGACGTTAAACAAGTCTTGTAGTCTTTCTCACTGAGACGTAAAAGAAGTGTTGTTAGACACACAGCTTGCTGGTGTGCATAGGTGGCTAGGAGTTCTTGCAGCTTGCGGGCTGTCGGATCGGGTTGCAACATAGGCTATTGTAATCAAAGTCTTCCATTGGATCCTTCCCGTGTGAAAGAAGGGGAGATGTAGGAGATTCAGCTCCGAACTTCCATAAACAAATCGCAGAGTATTTCTTTACAGCTTTCTGCATTTAACATTCACGATTTGCATATTTTGAAACTGTGTTTAAAACTGTTAACGAGCTTTCGATTTTCAGAGAGTAGTTCAAATTGTTTCCGCAAGATTTCATATCTTACACGAATTACATCTCGATGCACAAACATTTCAAGAACACTGAGCTATTGCAGCTCAAAATATTCAACTAACCAGATCGAACGGTTTTTCTACGTGCTGGTTCAGTGTTGTAACCAGAGTTGGTGCGATCTGGTTTCCCGTTGCGTGCTGGTTTTGCAGATCAAATTTTAAAATGCACGTAATTTGTGGGTATTCGATCCTAACAATTGGTATCAGAGCGGGTTGTTCTTGAAAGTGCATTTAAGTTGAAATTTTTAACGGTTTTAAAATGATTTCTGCTCCGATAGTCTTTTTCTACGAAAGCTTGTCTGTGCTACAAAATAGTTTTAAAGATGTTAAAACTCACTCTATAAATATAAGGGGAGTAATGAATTTTTGAATAGCAGAGCACTGGACCAAGAGTGAAAGGTGCGAAAACCTCTCTTCTTTCGAGCTAACAGATTGCGCGAAATCTGTGGACGCCAAGACCTCTTATTTTGGATGTGCTGAAATTATAGCGCATATGATAGAGTTCAAGAGAAGTGGAAGAAATTCTGTGAATTCAATTATCATTTATCCTCCCTTCTGTTAGATGAGCATTTTCATTATCATAGAATCTGTTTTCAAATCTCATAGCATGCATCTGTTTTCACAAACAGTAGTCTTCTGAAAAATTTTTTCTTTTCGTAAAATAAAATTACCTCGTGCTCCGTTTAGATGGAGATTTGTTTTAATACTAAGGGGGGAGACAAGTTTCGAAACCCTTTTTTGATTTCCACTAAAAGGGGGAGAAATATTTCAAAACACTCGTGCATATGTTTATTCAGGTTTGTGTAAATCAAAAAGAGGAGATTGTTGGATCTGGTTTTACAGACCAGAATCTTAATTTTGATTAACACAAAACCTGCTATTATCTCACTAACGGTTTAAGATTGATGTGCAGTCCCAGAGCAGTGTGGAAGATATCCAAGCTGGTTAAGGACAAACCAGATTGGATAGAAGAAGACCAAATCAGGGACGTAAGTCAAGCTGGATGCTTACGAGAGATGGGTTTATTATGGAAGATGAAGATGAATATGGAGATGATGAAGAATCTGCGAGAAGTTTGACGAGCTCGAGGTGAACCCTGAAGAAGAAGAAGAATATACAAGAGCATGGTGTACTCGATCAGTCTCCATAGGTCCAAGCTGGATAAATACTGAAGCAGATCAGATTGGACGAGAGCTTCAAGCTATTGAGAATATGTCAAAGCTGGAACAGTAGGGGGATTTCAAAGCTGAAATAGTAAGGGACGCCCGAGCTGGTGCGGAAGAAGACATCTAAGCTGGAACAGTGAGGGGATGCCCAAGCTGGTACATCAAAGGAGAAAGCAGCTCAGGAGAATAACATCTCGGATCAATGATCAAGTGCAGATTAGCGATCCAGTGAAAGCTGAATCAGAACAGATGTGATCCAAATAAGAAGGGATATAATCACTGGTACAAGATTTGTCCAATGAAAAGGATCACATGTTGTTCGGTACCAAAGGAATCGTTTAAGAATATTTCTGTAGTGAAAGAAGAAACATCTGGGAAGGAAACCAGTTAGGAAATCAGCTTAGAGCCCAGAAATGATCAAGAGCAGGAAAGAACTGAACAAGAGCAGTACAAATGAAGTATCGACCAGCTCAGTGCAAACCAGAACAGAGACAAGCTGGCATACAAGAACCAAGCTGGTTAAGGTCAAACCAGCTTAGCGAATAGAGCAGACAACTTATGAGATCAAGAGCAGGAAAGAACTGAACAAGAACAGTACAAATGAAGTATCGACCAGCTCAATGCAAACCAGAACAGAGACAAGCTGTCATACAAGAACCAAGCTGGTTAAGGTCAAACCAGCTTAGCGAGCAGAGTAGACAACTTCTGAGATCAAGAGCAGAAATGAACTAAATGACAAGAAAAGAGATTTGAACACAAGACTATACAAATACTGCTTTTCAGCGTTCAAATCGATTTGCTGTGTTGTTTTCTTAGAACAGTGCTCACATGCGAAAAAGACATAAAGCATGCAGAAGCATTAAATGAAAAAGGACGCAAGGTACAACTTTGTATGAATACTTTTCAACGGTTACTAATTTGTGTCCAACGGACAAATCTGCACAGAGGCTTTATATATCAAGAGCAGAGCACAAGCAAAATGCGCAGAGAGTGAAAAATAGGAAGTGTTGAGTAAAAAAATACAAGTGCAGTAAGGCACAAAACAGAGAGATTGTGCAGCAGTCGAAGGCTTGAACACCCAGGTGGCAGCTGGTGTTCAAGCTAGTCAAGTTCTCAGGTGTGAGCTGGTGCACTGGCCAAAATACCTCAATGATATATTCATCAACTGCACAATCTGGGAAGACATTGAAGAAAACTAGCTTGGAGAGCATCTTCTCGTGTGTGTGAGATACAAAAAAAAACAGAGAGTTTATACTATAATTCTAACACACGATTTACTAACATATTTGAGCTGATTAGATTATCTGAGTGAATCAAAACAAAAATGACTTCCTTGTAGTCTTTGGACAGAGACGTTAAACAAGTTTTGTAGTCTTTCTCACTGAGACGTAAAAGAATTGTTGTTAGAAACACAGCTTGCGGGCTGGTGTGCATAGGTGGCTAGGAGTTCTTGCAGCTTGCGGGCTGTCGGATCGGGTTGCAACAGACGCTGTTCTAATCAAAGTTTTCTAGTGGATCCTTCCCGTGCGGAAGAAGGGGAGATGTAGGAGATTCAGCTCCGAACTTCCATAAGCAAATCGCAGCATATTTCTTTACAGCTTTCTGCATTTAAAATTCATGCTTTGCATATTTTGAAACTATGTTTAAAAATGTTAACGTGCTTTCGATTTTCAGAGAGTAGTTCAAGTTGTTTCCGCAAGATTTCATATCTTACTCTATATACATCTCGATGCACAAAAAGTTCAAGAACACTGAGCTATTGCAGCTCAAAGATTCAAATAACCAGATCAAACTGTTTTTCTATGTGTTGGTTTAGTGTTGTAACCAGAGTTGGCGCGATCTGGTTTCCCGTTGCGTGCTGGTTATGCAAATCAAATTTTAAAATGCACGTAATTTGTAGGTATTCGATACTAACGCATTGGATGGATCCTATAAACATACCAACCAAAGGTTTTATTTAAAGTTTTGTAAAGCTTTTCGTTCGTGCTTGGGGAAGATTCAGAGCCGGAGCTATGCTGTGCAAACCGTCGTTTAACTTTGAGGCAAGTAAACTCTGTTTCTTGCTGTATGTTTGGAAAGCATATATTGATTTCCTTCTTGCATGTTTGTGTGAGTTTTAAAGGTGTGAAATATGTTTTAAAAGTTTTTCAAACGCAGATATGAGTTCTTGATAAATTATTGTTTTGCTAAAGTTTTGCTTTCAGAAATGGTTACTAGGAGTCGTTTCATGAAAGTTTGAGACAGTTTCTTCTTGAAAATTCTGGTATGTACGAAAGTAGCTTCAAGGTAAAGTTCTCTGTATATTTCCAGAGAATATGTTGTGCTGGATGGCTAAGAATGAGGTTCTGAGCTGATAGGCAAAGCTGGTCCAATTAAACTCTGTTTTGATCTGATAAGCTTAGCTAATCTGTTCGAACTTCTTCAAGCTGTTTTCAGTACCCTGTTGTTATTCTAATCTGGTAAGATGCATTCAATGATTTCAGTTCGTAATTTGATTTCCAAATTGTTCCAGTTTAAGTCACGATCTGTTTATTTCCCCTTAGCTGATCTTAAGTTCGCGATCTGTTTATTTTCCTGAGCAGAGTTTAAGTCGCGATCTGTTTATTTTCCTTGAACTGATTTTAAGTTCACTATCTGTTTATTTTCCTGAACCGAGTTTAAGTCGCGATCTGGTTATTTCCCCTGAGCTGATCTTAAGTTTGTGATCTGAGTTGATCTTAATTTCGTGATCTGGTTATTTCCCAAGCTGATTTTAAGTCATGATCTGTTTCTTTCCTTGATTTGTTATGAACTCGTTGTGGTGCCCTAGTCCATCGATTTTACAAAAATGATGTCTAAAGCACTACCGGAAGCTTACTCCTTTCTCGGATTTCAAAAATTTTCCAAGATTACATATGATTGGGGTGATTATGCGATTTAAAAAAAACTGAAGGATTAATATTGCAGATACTGTAATGGAATAGCAGGAAACTAAGGTGGGCCAGCGCGAGTGAAACATACGCGAGATCAGCTCAGAGCGTAGCGACACGTGGGCAATATTAGCTCAGAGGATTTCCAGCACGGAAGCGTACTGGTTCGGGATAAGGAATTCAGGTCTGGACGGTTAAATGGTGAACAGTTCACAGCACAGGATATGGGTAAAACAGCTCAAAAGAATAGCAACTGAAATACGAAGGCTACCATGATATCTCTTAACATAATTAGCTCAGAGGATTTCCAGCACGGAAGCGTACTGGTTCGGGATAAGGAATTCAGGTCTGGACGGTTAAATGGTGAACAGTTCACAGCACAGGATATGGGTAAAACAGCTCAAAAGAATAGCAACTGAAATACGAAGGCTACCATGATATCTCTTAACATAGACAATTCAAAATCAGTCTAGAACATAATCCGAAGTGCAACAATCTGATACAACTCGGTTTTTAACGCGGAAAATTGAAATGATATAGCATAAAGAAACAACTTGGAACGCAGGTCGTCGATAAACACACATCCCCATCTACTCCAGCTCACGTTGCCCTAGCTTTCAAACAACATCCTCACCTGCAATCATGAAAAGCTAGTGATCCTAGGGGCTCAGCAGATAAATCTGGTAATAACAAAACTCACACAAAACTAACATGTTGGTCCCAGAATCCCGGGGTACCAGATCTTAAAAACGCTCTTGATACCATTTGTTGGGATCGAAAAACCGGGGGATGTGTCCATTAGTTCTGTCACAGCTCACGTCGACTCTCACACAGCTGAAACACCAACCCCATAGGTTACGTGCGTTTAAAAATGTTAGAATGGAAAAACTAGCATGAAACTAAAACCAGATCGCATAAATATAGAACCAGCTAAGCTCTAGACCAGCGCAGTGCATGAGCCTGATTCTGACTGGTGACTTCAACCAGCTCAATGAAAGAACGGGCGATATGGTAGAGTGAACCCTTGAGCTGCAATAGCTCAGTGTTCTTGAATTAATGTACACTGAGATACAGATTGATTAATGAAGTTAAATCATGCGAAAATAACTTAACCTGAACTCTTATATTCGAAAGCTCTTTAAACAGTTTTATGCTTGTTAAACAAACATGCAATCGTATGTATGAATGCGGAAGGCAGTAAAGGAAATACGTTGAGGTTTGTTTATGAAAGTTCGGAGCAACTCTCCTACATCTCCCCTTCTTCCACAATCGAGAAGGATTCCACTAGAAGGCTTTGATTATAGCGACCCTTCGTTACAACCGACTCATACGACCAGCAGCCGCAAGAAATCCTAGCAACACCACTGCACACTAAGCTCGCAAGCTGTGTGTCTAACAACACTTCTTTATCGCCTCAGTGAGAAAGGCTACACTCACTTCTTTAACGTCTCAGCGCGAAAGACAACTAGACTTGTTTAACTTCTCTGTCCAAAGATTACAATGGAAGTCGTTTTTGTTATTGATTCACTCAGATAATCTAATCAGCTCTCTCAAATATATGTGAGTGAATCGTGTGTGAGATTTACAGTGTTATCTCAATTCTCGAAGATAAAATCTCGCACACTGGGAAGTGCTCCTGTCCGAGCTGTTTATTCATTGTCTTCCCAGGGTTGTGCTTTCTTCTTTTACATTTTGGTTCGCACAAAACCTTTCGAATTCCCTCTTCTCAGCATGCTCTTCCCTGTTGTATATTTTCTTGTGTTGTGCTCTATATATAGCCTGATGCGGAGTTATATCCGTTGGACACAAAGTATTAGCCGTTGAAAGTCTTCCGACACTTTTGTACTTTGTGTCCTTTGTCCATCAATGCGTTGCAGGCTTTTCTTCAATTGTGGTACGTGAGCACTGTACCTTGAGAAGACAATACAAGCAAGTTGATTTGAATACTAAAAGGTGTTTGTTGTATAACATTGTATTCAAATAACTTTGCTCGTAGAATTGATAGCATCTGGTTGCTTCATCGAGCTGCTCAACTCTCTCTTCTTCTCCTCTCGTTTGCAACCGCTCGAGCTGATCTTCATCATCTTCAGATCTTCGAGTTCCTCTATCTAGCAAATTTCTTTCCCATTTTATGACTGTTCATGAATTTGCTAGATAGAGTCCCTCCTTCCTTGATCTGCTCTCGAACAACCTGTCCAGCTGGTTTGACCTGAACCAGCTGGTCTTTAACCTTCCCTCTATATCTGGGCATATTCTTCATTTGAGCTGTTCTCCAAGCTGGTCTGCTCCAGAGTTCTTCTGGATGAATGCTGAGTTGTGGCAGTGTGCCCACCCAGCTCGCATCTACCTATACCAGCTTGGCTCAATTGAGGCTGGTCGAGTACCCCTTGCATACAGATTCTTCCTTTGCTCCAATAGTGGGGGTTACCTCGAGCTCGATTAGCCTTTCACTAAAACATCTCCGTTCTACACTTGACACGACACTTGTATACTGCACTTGATCTGCGCTTGAGCCGTTCTGCACTTCAACATTTTGCGCTTGAACTCTGCTCTTCTGCTTCATCAAGCTGGTGAACCAGTTTGATGCTTCCTGCGCTCTGGATTCCTACAGAACCTGCAAACCATCCTATGTTGGACCATCTTGGGCGTCCCCTCACCGTTCCAACTTAGATGTTCGTTGCTCGACCAGCTTGGGCGTCCCCTCACTGTTCCAGCTTGAACATCTTCCCTGTTTCTTCAATCAAGTGCACTGCACATTTCAAAAAAGCCGTTAGTCCAATAATAACAGATTTTGTGTGAATAAAACTTAGATTCTGATCTGTATACACATATCCAACATAACATAAGCTTTAATTTAGAGGAAGTAAACATTAAACAACATTTTAGTAAACTGCGGTTAAAGAATAACTCATAAAACTTTTCTGTATGAAATATGGCGCAGAAGCTTTTACTTAGGTAGGGTCGCTTGATCAAGCTCATCCGATATCAGGCCTATGATGAATTATCACCCTTTAATATTTTCTATTGGAGGGACACCCCGGTCCGTCGACCGACATCCACACTCCCGTGAAATGTGACCGTCTGTCTTATCTTTGACACATAGCATAAAACTTTGAAATTTCTTCCTTTAAAACTGTAAATACGGTGGGAAACTTCTGCCTAGCTCCTTCATTCCCCCCCCCCCTTACCCTTTTAATCTTTTCTATGGAGGGGACACCCCGGTCCGTCGACCGACATCCACACTCCCGTGAAATGTGACCGTCTGTCTTATCTTTGACACATAGCATAAAACTTTGAAATTTCTTCCTTTAAAACTGTAAATACGGTGGGAAACTTCTGCCTAGCTCCTTCATTACCCCCCCCCCCCCTTTTACAATAACCTATTTGCCAAAACAGATCGCACGCAAGCGGTTCGCACTATAAAAAGAAAACTCTATTTTTTCATTGAAAGACTGCTAGTGTACGTAGGAACATAGCTTTGGGAACTCTGAATTTAGCTCAGAATGTAAGAACAACTCACAAGTGTAAAAACATCTCCGGGTAAGGATAATAGCTTACGAGCGTGGAAACAGCTCGGAGAAGAAGATAATAGTTTAGGAACGTGAAACCAGCTCGGAGAGTAAGATAACGACTCAGGAGATTAAAACCAGCTTAGAGAAAAAGATAATGGCTTATGGGTATGCAACATCTTATGAGCGTAAAAAAAGCTCAGGGGAAGAAGACATCTTACAAGCATAAATATAGCTCAGGGAAGAAGACAATTTCTTAGGAACTGAAAACCAGCTCAGAGAAATGGATAACAACTTAGGAACATAAAACTAGTTCAAAGAAATGGATAACAACTTAGGAACGTAAAAACCAGCTCAAGAATAAGGTATCAACTTAGGAGAGTTCGAACATATTAGCTGCGCTTATCAGGTCAAAACGGAGTTCTAATGTGACCAGCTTTGCCCATCAGCTCAAAACCTCATCATTAGCCATCCAGCACGAGCACTGGAAATAGCTTGGAGAAGTTCGATCTAATTAGCTAAGCTTATAAAACCAAAACAACGCTCTACCTAGACCAGCTCCGCCTATCAGTTCATCACCTCATCCCTAGCACCACCTACCCTCTCGGAACGCACACAGAAATCTGCTCTGGAATTTACTTTCGTACAAACCAGACATTTTTAAAAGATCCGACATCTCACTATCGCAAAACTTCTCTGACAAACGTTTAAAATCATTTTGAAACCGCTTAACACATGAAAAACCTTTAAACGATGCTCAAAAACTCTGAACAGATGCAATAGGAAGCAAACAACATGCAAAAACGAAAGAACAATACTATGCTTTCACAGAAGCAGCAAGAAACAGAGTTTACTTGCCTTGCTGGTTGGCGGGTTGCATGGATCAACTCCGGCTACAAAATCTTCCACAAGAACGATTGAAAGCTAACTTTGGAGAAGTATTTTGGTTGATTTGTGGTATGGGCAACAACTTAACCGCTATACTATGACAGCAGCCGGGTATAGAAAGCATTGCCCAATCCATGCGCGCCAACAGAAATCATTAGCTTAACATAAATTCTTAGGCGTGCTGACAACATTTAATAAAAGCCTTAAATGTGCCATCAGTAATCATTTGTAAAAGAAAATATTTTTTATTTTTAAAACAGAGAACGCATCATGCTTGGGTTGATCCCACCGAACCGCCAGATAAAAGCCGAAGGAACCAGCTCAGGCGAAAGCTGAAAAGCTAAGCTCAGAAATAAAATAGCAGTTTAACCCTTCTGTAATAAAATAAATTTCTCGTGGATTTATGGATTTTTTGGGCGTTACACTCGTGATCTGATTTCATTGTCCGATCTGAGTTGACTTTGTTTGACCATTGTAATCCATTTTGCTCGTTTAAGTTCTGTTGACTTTTCCTAATATGAGTTGACCAAACAGCCCAGTCCGATTTTCTATTCTGAGCTGGTTTATGCTCACGATCTGCTCGTACTCTGAGCTGAGCAGTTTCAGCTCATGTCAACTCTGGACCGGTATTGTAATCTCAAGTTTAATTATTCTTCCCTTTAGCTTTGATTTGAAGGTATAACTCTAATATGTTCGTAGTTATACCCAATTGCAAGATATAGTTCTTCAGCTTAGAGCTCTGCTATTCTTTATTCATTTCTATAGTCTGAGATGATTCGAGTTTCTTCTTCGATTGAACTCATGTACTCAAAGTAGTTTTTGACCATCAAATGAGTTTTAAAATAGCAAAGCATATATATATGCGATCTTATTCCGAACATAAAAAAGCAGTTTAAAGAATGTTTCAGCAGAGAAAATGTTTTAATGATAAATGGCAAGGCGACGAAGGAGGAATGACAGAAGTTTCCATGTCATATATCATAAAGTTTTAAAGGAAGTATAATTTTAAGTTTAAAGTGATTTAGGACAAAGATAACAGGCGATCAGTATAGGGAGGGTGAGGACGCTGACTAATGAACTGGTGTTCCCCTTCAGAGGAAGGATAAGGATTATGGGCTGACGAACCTATATACCCCTTCACATATTTTGTGATTTATTCCACGGTTCCTGATTTCAGATGATAGTTTGTTCAAGCGACTGACCTAAGGAGAGCTTCTGCGCCATAACTCGACAGAAAATAAGAATAAGGTTGTTTACGACCACAAAATTGAGCAAAGTTTATGTTAAGTTACTTTATTTAGTTTACTTTATTTAATACCAGTAAATGTTTAAATGTTTTAAGTATGATCAAGCATGTTCAGTTTATGCTTTATCAGTTACTAGTTTACCAGTTTACAGTTTTTCAACTTTCGAGTTGTTCTCGAGCATAAGTTTAAAATTATTTTTATGCCTGTACTGTCTGCCTTTGTTATATCCAGATTTGCTTGCCAAGCCTCTAGGCTCACTAGTTTTCCTAAGTGTAGGTGATGAGATTTAGCCAGAGCTAGTTGGTGCGAGCTGGATCAGATCGGGGGTGTTTGTCGTGGACATTTGTTTTCGTTCTGTTTCAGCTCACCTACTTTTGTTCAGTTTAGACTTGAGATAATTCATTTTGTGATGAATCAGTTTCAGTAATTTCATATATATATATATATAATTAGACACATTTTTTGAATTATTCCGATTATTTCAAGTTTATTCCATGTAATTTGGATAAATTTGTTACCTTTGATATACATATATAAGTTCCGCACATCTATATACGCATGTATATTAGCCGATATGTTAAATAGTGCACGATCTGAAATTTTTACGAAGGTGCAATTTTGTCCAGAATAAATTATGTATTTCAGTTTGAACCTTCATGGTTTATTTATTTAAAATTTTTGGATCGGGGCCTTTCACAGTATGTAAGTCATATTACTGAAGTGGATTTATACATAAAATTAAAATAAAAGTCTTCTAGTGAAATCCTTCCAGAAGCGGAAAAAGGAGAGATATATAAGGATTGAGATTTCGAACTTCCATAAACAAATCATATACATTGTTTCATTACTCCATTACATATTTCCAAACCATATTGTCTCTGTGTACCACTAGGTGAAACATTTTATCTGTTGACCTCAAAGCGGGTAAAAATTATCCGAAAAAATATTTTGAAGTATTTTTAACCATACAGTGTGAAAGTAAAATTTTTTATTCGGAGTAAAGTTTTCCACTTTGCTTCATTGCATTACACTATCAAATGTTTGAACATGCATAATTAGTTTTCGAATGGTTATGTCGAGTGTATGCAACTTGGTTTGAAACACAGACTCATTATAATCTTTAGTTGCTCATTTCATGTGGTGAATTTTTCAAGAGCCAGAATTATTACAACTCGATAGAATAAAATAATCAGATCTTATTTTAATCGTAGAAAACCTGATAGACAAATTTTATGTAGAGATAAACTTTCAAAAGAAAAAATCAGTAAATAAAATTTGTTGCTTGGACAAAGTTTTATTCGAACAAAATTTCAAAAGTTTTTTTTAAGATTTTCACATTTTCAGGAGTTTATTTATATTCTGTTTAACATCCTTCCCAATCCTAACAGATTTTAATATATATATATGTACATTTTTATAGTATTTATCCAGTAAATTAGAATTGGTGTGATCAATTTCTTGTGTTGAATCGTATACTATAATGCCAATAAAAATTCATTGACTAATTAATAATTGATAAGAAAATTATTTGATTTTAGTGTACATAAAGAATTATAGAAATACTTTGCAAACAACTAAATTTTCATCCATCTTTATCAACTTTTTTCAGTGCCCGTCGAAATACATTATTTGGTATGATCTAAACACATGATTTTGCAAGTTTGAAATAATAAACACTAAAATAGAGTATGATAAATATACAAAATAGTATATATTGTTATAAATTAAAAAAACATTAACAAACTAAATCGAATAATTACATTGATAATAACCTTGAATATCTCCTTAATTGCTCCTTAATTACTCCAAATGGACTCTTAATTTTATGTTAATAAGAAATTATTATTTCTCTATAAGTTCCTTAATTTAGAGAGAATTAAAGTGGGAGAGAATTTGTATATTTTTGTGTGTCTTTACAATGAAGATTACAAGCGTATTTATAGACAACTGAAATGATTAAAATAATAAAAAAGTCTAATCACTTCATTTAATATTTAGACATCCAAATTTGACTATTTCATAAATATGTAGACATCCAAATTTGACTAATTCACAATACTCCCCATTTGGATGTCTTTATTATTTGTTTTGATACTGTCTCGTTAAACACCTTATTAGAAAAAACCCAGTGGAATAATAACAATAGTAAGGAAAAAAAAGTGCAGTCACATAAACTCCCCCTCATATTTACACAACTGAATCTTCACATATTTCGTAGGTGGCATATCCCAATACTGTATATATGCTTTCTGAAATGGCCCAATGTACAAACCCTATCCAATATCTCAAATGGCCCAATAAATCTCGACTGAGCTTGCCTCTCCGGTCAAAACGCATCACGCCCTTCATGGCGATATTATCACGAATACGTGATCTCCTACTGCCAACTCCAGATCTCGTCGTCTACGATCGGCATAACTCTTCTGACGACTCTGAGCTGTCCTCATCCGATCTCGTATCCTCGTCACAATATCTGCCTTCTGTTGTACCATCTCTGGCCCAGTCAAAACTCTCTCCCAAACCTCGTCCCAATGCACGGGAGACCTACACCTTCTCCCGTGCAGAGCCTCATAGGGAGCCATCCCAATCGATGTCTGAAAGCTGTTGTTGTACGTGAATTCTACCAAGGGCACTCTAGAGTCCCACGTACCCTGAAAATCTATCACACAGACTCTCAGCAAATCCTCTAGAATCTGGATGACTCTCTCCGACTGCCATCTGTCTGTGGGTGAAAAACTATACTGAACGAAAACTTAGTCCCCAACGCGGCGTGCAAGCTCCTCCAGAACACAGATGTAGACCTGGTGTCCCGATCTGACACAGTAGAGACTGGTATGCCATGCAGCCTGACAATCTCCCTAGTGTAAAGCTCTGCGTACTGCATCAAGGTGAAAGTGATCTTCACCGATAGGAAATGCGTAGACTTGGTGAGTCGATCCACAATCACCCATATCGTTGTGTAACCTCTGGGACTCCTAGGTAATCCAACCAAAAAATCCATAATGTTCTCCCACTTTCACTCAGGAATAGGGAGTGGCTGTAATAACCCTGCCGGTCACTGATGCTCTGCCTTGACCTGCTGAAAGGTCAAGCAATCGGATACAAACCGTCCGATGTCCTTCTTCATCCCCGGCCACCAATAGAGCGTCTGCAAATCTCTGTACATCTTCTTACTCCCTGGGTGGATGGAGTACGTCGATGTATGAGCCTCAGATAAAATCTCAGCTCTCAACTGCCCAGTACTCGGCACCCACATACGACCCCTGAAACGAACGATCCCATCCTCAAATGTATACAGACCTCGGACTCTAGCCTCATCTCTCTGTATCCACTGCTGTAACTACTCGTCAGTGGTCTGGCCGTCTCTAATCCGATCTCGAAGAGTCGGCTGAACTGTGAGTGCTGCTAACCTCGGCGCACAGCCTCCTGTATAGAACTCCAATCCAAATCTCTGTATCTCAGCCTGTAGTGGTCGCTCTACTGATAAGCATGCCACCACTAAGTCTTCCAGCTCAATACGTCTGCTACTACATTAGCCTTATCCGGATGGTAGCTAATGTCACAATCATAATCCTTCACCAACTCCAGCCATCTGCGCTGCCTCATATTCAGCTCCTTCTATGTGAAGAAGTACTTGAGGCTCTTATGGTCGGTGAAAATCTGAAACTTCTCACCGTACAGGTAGTGTCTCCAAATCTTCAGTGCGAACACTACTGCTGCAAGCTCCAGATCATGCGTCGGATAATTTTGCTCATAACTCTTCAACTGTCTCGACGCATATGCAATAACCTTGCCACCCTGCATCAGAACTGCAACTAAACCTCTCAGGAAGCATCTGTATACACCACAAATCTTCCTGATCCACTAGCATCACTAAGACTGGCGCTGAAGTGAGAGCCTCCTTCAACTGGTCGAAGCTCCTCTGACAATCGGGACTCCATACAAATTTCGCATTCTTCTTGGTCAGGGCTGTCAGGGGCACTGAAATCGAAGTGAAGCCCTTGATGAACTTACGGTAGTATCCGGCTAAACCCAAGAAACTACGAATCTCTGCTGCATTCTTCGGAATCCCCCAGTTCTGTACTACCTCCACTTTCGATGGATCGATTGAAATCCCATCTGTAGAAATGATATGCCCCAAAAACGCCACCTGCTCAAGCCAAACTCGCACTTACTGAACTTGGCATACAATATGTGTCCTCTCAAAGTCTGCAGTGCGGTCTACAAATGTTGTCTATGCTCCTCTAAGATCCTCAAGTAGACCAAGATGTCATAGATGAAAAATATGATGAACTGGATTAAGTACTGCCTAAAAACCCTGTTCATCAAGTCCATGAAGATCGCTGAGGCATTCGTCAGTCCAAACGGCATCACCAAAAAACTCGTAGGGGCCGTAACATGTCCGAAATGCAGTCTTGGACACGTCCTCCTCTCTGACTCACAACTAATGGTACCCTGATCTCAGATCGATCTTGGAGAAAACCGAAGCTCCCTGCAACTGATCAAACAAATCCTCCATCATCGAGAGTGGGTACTTGTTCTTCAATGTAACTCGGTTCAAATCCCGGTAGTCGATGCACAACCTCATACTGTCATCCTTCTTCTAAACAAACAGTACTAGTGCGCCCCCTGGAGAAAAGATGGGGAGAATGAATCCCTTGTCGAGAAACTCCTAAATTTGATCTTTTAGCTCCTTCATCTCTGTAGAAGCCTATCGGTACAGTGCCTTAGAGATGGGCACTGTACCTGGTGCTAATTCAATCAAAAACTCCACCTCTCGCACCAGTGGAACTCCCACAACGTCATCAGGGAAAACATCTGCAAAGTCCCTGACTACCTTGTTGGATCTGTTTATACAGATCAGAATCTAAGTTTTGATTCACACAAAATATGATATTATTGTACTAACTCTCAACGTGAAATGCACATCTTGCTTAGTCTGAAGTATACATGAAGATATCGAAAATGGAATAGGAGGGGACGCCTGAGCTGGATTGGTCGAAGATATCTAGCTGGAACAGTAAGGGGACGCGCAAGCTGGTTCAGTAGTTTACTTCCATAATGCAGGGAACACCAAGCTGGTTCACCAGCTTGGAGCAGGAGCAGCACGAAGATCAAGCGCGGAGTAATAAGAAGTGCAGTGATCAAGCGCAGAGAGATGAAGTGCAAAACGGCTCAAGCGCGGATCAAATGTAGCGCACAAGTGTCGTGTTCAAGTGCAGAGCCGAGCTGTTTTAATAAAAGGATAAACGAGCTCGAGGTGACCATCGTAGATGGAGATGAAGAAGAATCTGTATGCCAGGGGTACTCGATCAGTCTCAATTGAGGCAAGCTGGGATGAAAAGATGCAAGCTGGATGGGCACACTGCCATAGCTCAGCATTCATCCAGAAGAATTCTGAAACAAACCAGTTTGGATAACAGCTCAAATGAAGAGTCTGCCCAGATATAGAGGGCAGATTAGAGACCAGCTGGTTAAGGTCAAACCAGCTGGACAAGATGTTCGAGAGTAGATCAAGGAAGGAGTGACTCTATCTAGCAAAATCAT
Source organism: Dorcoceras hygrometricum (assembly GCA_001598015.1). Classification (NCBI taxonomy): domain Eukaryota; kingdom Viridiplantae; phylum Streptophyta; class Magnoliopsida; order Lamiales; family Gesneriaceae; genus Dorcoceras; species Dorcoceras hygrometricum. Next base: position 150,378 of record KQ995684.1, read on the forward strand.
GAACAGCCATAAAATGGGGAAGAGATTTTCTAGATAGAGGAACTCTAAGCTCTGAAGATGATGAAGATCAACTCAAGAGCATATGACAAGAGCAAATCAGAAAAGTTTCTCAAGAGCGGTTGCAAACGAGAGGAGAAGAAGAGAGCGTTGAACAGCTCGATGACGCAACCAGCTCGAAGACAAGACCAGCTCAGTACAAACCAGAACGGAGAAAAGCTGACAAACTGGTTAAGGTCAAACCAGCTCAGATAGCATGACAGATGCTATCAAATCTACAAGCAAAGCATTTGAATACAATGCTATACGACAAATGTTGTTCAGTATTCGAATAGACTTGCATGTGTTGTCTTCTCAAAGTATAGTGCTCACGTGCTAAAAGCCAAATAGCCTGCAGACGCATTTATGGACAAAGGACGCAAAGTACAATATTGTCAGAAGACTTTCAGCGGCTACTACTTTGTGTCCAATGGATTAAACTCCACGACATGCAATAAATAACAAGAGCATAGCACAAGCAGAGAGACGGACGAACAAAGAGAGAGAGTAAGGCGCACAAAATGTAAGAAGAGCACAAGAAGAGCGAAGTGTTGTGCAAATCAGAAATATAATACACCTGCACGCACAACACAAGCTCTGGAAAATCATTTGGCTGTGTGAGAGCCTACATGAGTTGTGGTAGAGCTCATGAACACCCCCGAAATCGATCCTATCATACCTCCACCTCAGACAGTGAAGGGTCTGCTGAATCTCCTGAAGTGGTAACACTGGCTAAGAACGTCTGACATCCAAGCTCAACTAGCTACCTGCCCTGTAGAAAAGATATCAACCTAGGCTTCCGCGGTCTCCTCGCCGCTTCAAAGAGGAAAGTCTCCTGCCCTGGCGACCTGATCGTCACTGACCTCTGATGGAAATCAATCACCGCTCCATACTCCGTCAACCAGTCCATCCCTAGAATGAGGTCGAATCCTGACATCAGCAATACGATCAAATCTGCTCTGACTGCATGTTCCTGAAACATCATCACCAAACCCTGAACGACGCTGGCAGTCGTTATCTCTTCTCCTGACGAGATCGTCATTGCGAGGGTCACACCCAAGCTCTCACCAATGATACCCATCCTCTGAATGAACGCACTCGAGATGAACGAATGAGTCGCCCCTGAGTCTAGCGAGGCAAGGGTAGTGACACCCAAAACACGAATCTCTCCTAAAATCGAAACGTCACACAGGCACATGTTTACAATTAATATAGGTTTCCAAAAAAGTATGGATTCCTAAAACATTGCTAGGTTCACTAGTCCTACCCGTCTAAGTTCTAGAAGGTCTAACAGTTCTACTTAGATTCAACCCAGCAAATTCCTTGGGTCCCTGCTTGTGGAACCGCTCAGCCACATCCTCCTCATGAGACTTCCCAGAATGCTCCGACTGCCTCTCAAACATCCTGGTGATCCCGGCTAGCATGTCCACGCTAGCCCTCACATATGGCGTCAACTACGGAGGTGGGGAAGAAGGAGGAGGTGCATCGTCATCCTGCTGATCCCTGGCATGTCTGGGAGGCATACTAGCCCACAAAAACCTTCGCATAAATCCAAGTGCATGACTATGCGTCTAACTCTTAAACTCCTAAGGTAAAACTAATGCAGGAATATAACATGCATCATACAAAAATGAATATGAATCTTAAAAATATTAAACTTACAGACTAGCAGTGTGACTTTCGAGCTCCACGCAGCAGGCTAATATCCCACCCGAACCACCGCTCTGTACCAACTGAAACGTGCTCTAGAAATATTTTTTTTGGAAATGAAAGGCGGAATAAACAATCTTTAAAATAAACCTCACCCATTAAAATCATTCCTCCGTATCGTTTTAAAACATAAATAAGTAAATATCTCCAAAAAATTTAAATCTTTCATACTGGCTTGAAATCAGAGTAAGTAAAAGTTGCCGAAAACTGAAACAGATAAAGACAACTGAGTGGTCAAGGGGTAGCAGCTGCAGCGGACTCTCAGAGATCCTCACCGCCAGTAGAGATGAAATCATCAACAGACTCACCTGCATCATTTAAACCTAGTGAGCCTAAAGGCCCAGCATGATCTATATGATAATAACAAAGTACGTATAATAAAACCGCATGCAAGCACACATCATATCGTAACATGTATGCATGGATGCTCTTAAAACATGGTTCATAAATCAGTAGTAACATTACATAATCGTATATCAGTATGTAATAAGGCATGACGTAGCATTACATAAAAACGTGTGAGTCGTATCCATGAAGTGTGGATCATTATATTAACGATTGATCAATCATAAGAAACCAACGTACGTGGCGGTTGGTTAACCCAACCTTATTCATTATCACATTAACAGTGGTTCATCGGGCCCGGTATCCCGGATCCGCTCATCGTTTTATAACATTAACAGAGGTTCATCAGGCCCGGCATCCCGGATCCGCTCATCGTCCACTTTTCCACAAATCACTTCAATCCCTCAAAATTATTTTCTTTTCTTACATGCCTTTAACATTTCATAAAACTTTCACGATCTGTGTACTTCATAAAAGCATGTAATTTAAAAGTGTTAGCCCGTCAATATATATTTAATTCTTTCATTTAAATATCATCATATTCGTATACATAAAATACGACATATATAATTAAATATATATTCACGGGCTTCTACATTTTCTCCTCCGATCAAGGACTGGTTCAGGTGCCTGCCCACGAATTCTAAGCCCAAAAGCCTAGGCTTAACCTTAAAATAAAACTTAACCCTAAACATGACTTGACCCATTAAACTTTAAAAATTTATAAAATACTCACTCCTTCGCTTTAAAATCAAACATTAAAATTTTGATAAAAATCCCATAAATCTAATAAATTCTAAAAATGCTGTAAAACATCTTAAAATATGCTTAAAATATCAAATAAAGTCATCCAGGAACTTTGACAGCCCCTAAGACTCGAAATCTCAATTTTCAGACAAATGACCCGACGAGGCTCGCTTCGAGCGACAAAACGGTAAAAAATATTAAAAATTCAATTCTTAATCGAATCACTTCCTATTTTGACCCACGTCACCCTAACACAATATACTAGTCAATGGAACTAACGATACTCAAAAAAAATTGAAGAAATGACCAATCCAATGCTCATGCGCAGACTGCAACCAGGATACGTGCTAGCCATAAAACTCATAACTAATTCGTTCCTCGACAAAATCACTCTCCGTTTGGACCTGAATGACCCTAACTCACTGAGATATCTCTTGAAATCAACCTTAAACCACACAGATTGCATATAGAGACTTACCCGACCCCCAACTCTACTGTAGCGCACAGACGACAAGTCAGGACACGTGCTGATCATAATATTCATAACTAATTTATTCCTTGACCAAATCATTCCCCGTTTGGATCCACGTGACCCTAAATCAATGGAATAACTACTGGTATCACCCTTGGATCGAACCTCAGCTCTATGAACCGCCCATGACCGAAGCTTCACAAGAAACAATTCAAATATGGGTTAAAAATCATGCTGCATGCATGAATCGTAAACAATAAACGTAGATATAATAAATTCACATAAAAATCATGCAATAATTATTTGAAAACAGTGTAATATTATTTAAATGGTGAGAAAAATGGAGAATAGAACATGTCTTTTTGAAGAACTATGCAGTCTAAGCATTACAGGAGCGGAGGACAAGAGATGGGTCGATCAACCTTTGAAATCTCCAAGAAACTTTGAGAAAGAAATCGATGGGGCCTTTCCAAGGGGAGTGGGACGGCTAGAGTGAGGGAGGGAGGAGAGTGGCTAGGGTTTTTGAAAGTTTTAGGGTTGAAAGAAAATGATTAGTGTCCCAAAAGACCCCTCCAATAGTTTTAATTAGGAAAAGCTTAAAAGAACTTTCTCTCACTAGCCACACCACTTAAAAATGTTAATTAAACTCAAACTTAAGCATTTGAACTCTTAATTTTCGTAACATAAAATCCCTTAATTTTTAAAATGTAGTAAAGCTCATTAAAATAATCCGTATAGGGTAAGAACGGGTTCCCCTCAACAATTATACATAAAATCCATATTTTTCGGAAATTGCTACTTAAAATAATAAATTTTGGCTCCTAAAAATCTGAGGGCTTAAAAATTTCAAATAATTTTCATCTCGATCGTCCCTAGTCTCGTCCATGCTTCCGGAACTCGATCATGTTAAAAACATGTCATGCACATCTTAAAACAATAAATATCACTTAATCACATAAACTGACACACAATTTTCTAAAATCATTTTTCCCCTAGTCATGCACTCATTTCCACGTAGTCAGGATTTCTGGCGTTACAGAGCATTGATAGTTTTTCAACTACATATTTCTTTCATGATTTATATGTGATAAGACACATATATTTCTCATTTCCTTCATTCATTGAATGAGTATCATATCCATATGAATATATATCATTAAAAATCAACAAATTCCTTTTCGATTATGGTGAAAACAGAGCATCGGTTATCATGAATTATGTACCATTAGGTAACAAAAACTGAGCTTTACCACAACCTTCAATCAAGTCCACAGGACCCGATATAGTATTTACCATTATTTTTGTTGATTTATTTCCAAGAAATATCTTTTATCTCAGAGAATAGTATGTGTTGTACTACTATCAGGTATGCAAACTTTCATGGGATTATTTTCTTGTATAGCTTTGTTCCTAGCATTTTCAGATTAGATAATAAAATATAATTTAACATATGCAATTAGAAAACATAAGACATATAATAAATATCATCATAATAATATTTGAAAATTTGTTACATTAGATCCCACCATTGAACTGGTCATTTTCAGAGAAATCAATTAGAAAATCCGCAACATCAAAATGAGTCGAATCACTCAAGCGGTCATTGCGGTCATTGTGTTTAGTGAAATTGGTCTATTTCTCTTTGCCCTTTAGTGATTATTTATAGAGCTTACAAAGATGCTCCGGGGATCGACAAATGCGATACCAATGCCCATTAGTGCCGCATCTAAAACAAGAACTTTTGAATCATTTGAGTGAATTTATTCATACTCGTGTTCTCATGCTGCCTCTTTTGTGGGTGGTTCGTGGCTTCCTTTTTAGAGGGGTTATTGAAGTATTATCTCTATTATTTTCAAATCCACGACCGCTTCCACGACCATAGTTATTTCTATGTCCACGTCCACTTCCACGAGACCCCGATCCCGACCTCTGCCACGACCAAAATCTTGTCCACGACTTTGATTTTGGTTTCGTTCATTCTGAATTACGACATTTACTTCAGGAAATGTCGTTGATCCAGTAGGTCGGGATTGATGATTTCTCATTAGTAGCTCGTTTTTCTTTTTCGCCACAAGAAGACATGCGATAAGTTCAGAATATCTCGCAAATCCACGCACTCTATATTGCTGTTCATGTCCACAAAATTTCATTTCCAAATTATAATCGCTAATCTTCTTAAAATCTTGGAATCTTAATGAATTTCATTCATCAAGGGCGGTCGGAAGTATAACTTCCCTTATGTATTCAAATCATTCCTTTAATCCTTGCCATAAATCCATGAGATTCTTTCGAGTGAGATATTCACATTTCAACCCCTCATCAAGATTTCGTCGTAAGAATATCATAGATCTGACTTCTCTTGCGATGTCAATGCATTATTTGTTATGGTTTCACTTAAACCCAATGATTCAAGATGTATTTCGACATCGAGGATCCATGGCATATAATTCTTTCCAGTAATGTCAAGAGCAACAAATTCGAGCTTTGCCAAATTTGACATGGTGGTGCTTGATAACAAAATACATTTTATTAGTCTAGATTCATTATTTATGACAAGAAAAATAATGGATAAACTGGCAATACAAGCATGATTCGAAATAACGAAAAAGTGTGATAGGATCAATATGGCTCGAAATACAGGCCTAGGAGTTTAGAAGGGGGGGTGAATGAACTCCTTGGTATTTTCAAATATTTTCGAAACCTTTGAAAAAGATTTTTTACAAGCACCCGCTTAACTTAAATCCGAGTTACCGGATTTAAGGTATCTCAGTTTTAATGCTGATTTCTTGGCTAACAGTAAATGTGCGAAAATAAGCCAATCAATCAGTGAACAGTTAAAGCAATAAGTGAATGCAGTAAAGTAAAAGAGTAGGGTCAAGAATTTGTTTATGGAAGTTCGGATGTCAATATCCTACATCTCCCCTTGTTCCTTTTCAGGAAGGTTCCACTAGAAGATTTGATGTTTACAGCCTCTGTAACCACCCAGTCACCGAGCCTCGCTCTAGGTGAACTCCTAGCAACTCCAATCAACAATCAAGCAGATGCAACTGCTGAATACAACACTTAGTATTTTTATCAAACGGCTTTGTGTGGCTCGTTTGTTACAGACTCAACAATGAATAATACAATGGAATGCAAATCTAATGAGTGCTGTAAATCTCGAAGATGATATCTGTGAAGATCAAGAATGGTGTTCTTCGAGATGGGTTACTGGACTTTGAGTAATTTCTGCAATATGGTCTTTCCAGTAACTGTGTGAGCTTTTGTGAATGATAGCGTAGAAGCAATAAGCTCGAGAACAATGAAGACAATGAATGGCAGAGTTTTGGAGAGTATAACAGCAGAGAGAGCTTCTTCAATTCAAAATTCCAGCTATATATACTCTTTGTCTCCAACGGTCATTAGAATCTTGCCAAGGAAACAAAATCCCTTTGAATATCTGTACATTGCATATCCTGCTCCACTCGAGGTAAATTGCTTTTCGTCAGAGCCAAATTGTTGTTATACCATATTTGTACAAACACCGTATAACGTCCTCTGTATACTGTGTACTAATTACCCAAAATAGTACTGACAGTCTCTCCTTAATTCCAGGCAATTGTACGATTCAATCTTCACAATTGACTCTATCCAATTTGAATATATGATCGCTTTTGAATCTGTGCGTTGATTGCGCCTGAAATCTCTTTTCGTTAATACAGTTCTTTCTTTCTCAAAGAGGAAGACTATCTTAGTGCTGATTAGTTGTCACTGCTGAATGTATCAACATCTGAAATAGATAGAGACAACTGTGAATTGCAACATCTGAATGCAAGGACTGAATGTAGCAACTGATACTGTTTCGATATCTGAAAGCTCTGTTAACCCAAAATCTGAATACCCCCAACAAGTCACTTCTGATTCAAGGTAGCTTTGTCAAAAACTGAATACATCCACTTCTGAAGTACTGAGATCTGAGATAACTGAATAGATACTGTTTACGACTGAGATACTCGAAACTGAAACGATAGATCACAATCTGTTACTCAAGTCTGAATGCCCTATGCTGTAATCAATAGATCTTCCACTGTAGCTCACTTCTGAATACACTGTTCCCGAATTCTGAACTGTTCCAAGAAACCAAATTTGTTTCAAAAACATCGACCTGTCAACAAAGAATGACGTCACATCTTCTGACCTTCAATATACTGAATGACGTCACTACTTCTGAAAATCAATTCGCTATAGATAGTCGACCCAACATCTGAATTAAGCGTAACTGTAAATGACTACAACTTACTAACTGTCCAGATGTTACTTAGAATTCAGTACTTGTCTTTTTGTTATCACCAAAACTAATAAATTTTACATTAACAAAGTGTGAGGCGAATACTCGCATATAAATACAAGGATAGTAAGTATAATAATCAAAATAATTATAAAAATTATTCTTGGATGAATCATGTTCTTCTTCTTTCTTTTGTAATTAGAAAAATAAAGTTTGTGAAGAAAAATTTGATGGAGAAGAGTAATAGATGGGTGAATTAATGTTTTAGAAAACATCATATTTATAGAATAAAATCTAGCCATTTATACCCGTTAATAATCATTAAAATCTTGGATGAATCATGTTCTTCTTCTTTCTTTTGTAATTAGAAAAATAAAGTTTGTGAAGAAAAATTTGATGGAGAAGAGTAATAGATGGGTGAATTAATGTTTTAGAAAACATCATATTTATAGAATAAAATCTAGCCATTTATACCCGTTAATAATCATTAAAATATATCCGTTTTATGATCGTTTATAATCGAAAGACAAAATACAATAATTTTATTTAACATTTTTATGGTTATAATGTGATGCATATAATGGTAATCGCAGTTAAATAATTTTGTATATCACCACATAATCATATGATATTATATATAAATTATATAAGAATGAAAAATATAATTTTGTAATTCATATCACGATATTATATTGAGGTGCCATTGACTTCTTTTATATAATAACATGATATTATACAGAAATATATTAATTAATAATATAAATTTGTAAATCATATCACGTTATTATAATGAGGTATCAGTGACACTTTTTATATAATAACATGATATTATACAATGAAATATTTAAAAACAATCGAGTGATCATGCTGATAACGTGTTATAAATTAAAAGAAATATTAACAAACTAAATTGAATAATTACCTTGATAATAACCTTGAATATCTCCTTAATTGCTCCTTAATTGCTCCAAATGAACTCTTAATTTTATGTTATATGAAATTATTATTTCTCTATAAATTCCTTAATTTAGAGAAAATTAAAGTGGGAGGAAATTTGTATATTTTTGTGTGTCTTTATAATGAAGATTACAAGCTTATTTATAGGCAAATGAAATGATTAAAATACTAAAAAGGTCTAATAACTTCATTTAATATTTAAACATCCAAATTTGACTATTTCATAAATATATAGATATCCAAGTTTTAGTATTTCATAATATGTATAAGCATTAATGGAGAACTCTGATTTTATGTATTCTCATAAAACAATTGGCCTTTATTCACGATTTGACTTCAAGCAATCAAGTACTTGATATGAATGAAGGAAACCAATAAACTTATGACATATTTTATGAAATAAAGTCAAGTATGATGCAATGAATAAAGGTAAAAAAAAAAGAAATAACATATTCACCACGATGTTTTTTCAATTTAATTTACTAATTTAATTCTTAGGCACATCAGATAGAACAAAAAATTTCTGTAGGCTCCTCTTCCTTATTAAAATAGAATAGATAAGCGGTGACTATTTCCATCTAAAATGCAGAGAATGACTATTTCCATATTCATGGAATTGACTGCATGGAAAAATAGTCAATTCATTCCTATGAAAAACCATAATTGGTTCAGTGGATGACAGGGGCGGCCCCAAGTAGGGGCTAGCCCAGCCCAGGCTGATACATGGTCTTATATATATAATATTTTGTAGGACTGCCCACACAATTTTTGTTTAACTAATATTACTGAGCACGTTTTCCTTTTAAGCCAAATAAATCATATTCTTTCCACAAATAAAGTCCAGAAAATTTATCAGTTTTCTAGAGGGCCCAGGATAATTAATAATCCATATTATTCCTGCCCTTCATGTATAAATGACATTTTCAACCGTTAATATTACTCATTAATTGTGCTGAGACAAGCTTTACTTTAGAAATCAAAATTTTTATGAAGTAGAAGAGTTCGGTAGACACAACTGCGTTGAACAGTATAATTTAATGACTTTTCTTTTCTTTTTTTAGATATTAGTTCGAGCCCCCTAAACCCTAATTCCTCGAGTCGTTCCCTACTTCCTTCTAAGCGCAAAGTATTTTTTTGAGTTTGGGGCTTTTGGGTTTGGGGACTGTTTATCAAATACCAATGGTGCCTAGATTATGTTATGCCCACTAATTCATACTGAAGTTGTTCCGATGGTTCTCCCCAGTATAATGGTCCACTCGTGTACGCTGTATTCCAACAACTAGTATATATATATATATACCTTTGTTCAAAAAAACAAAAGAAAGAAATCTCTAAGTTTTGCCCACTCTTGTGTTTAACAATTTAGATATTATATATTTTATTATTTTAAATGATTTAGATAATTAATATAGAGGATTGAAGATTTATGTGCTTGTGTTAAAACTATTCAATGTTGTGATAGATTTTCAATTGATGGAGTTGAATAACAGGTTTACCGAACAAACAATAGAACTACTAACTCTCAACTCAGCTCTAATTCTCATGGATGCATTTAGATCTTTTAGTATTGGCGATACTTGTATACTTGTTGAAAAATTTTATCCTCAAGATTTTACACAAATGGTTATTAAAGTACTTAACTATAGTATTATATGATCATGATACATGTATCTGAAACATAATACATAAATTTTTATTAATAAATTTTATGTAAATTATGAATTCTATTTAGCTTTCCAGGCCCCCTACCAAAGAATCCTAGTTTCGCCCCTGGTGGATGAGATGAGGCCATCTCCTTTCATTCCTCCATACTAATCATGCTCTAAAGTGTTACTCTAGGTCATGCTTGGTGGGATGGAATGAGTTGGGAATGAAATGGATATTAACAACTCTATTCCATTATTACTTGGTAGAACATTTGAATTTAGAATATCCATTCTGATGTCCCCCGTAACCACCTCGGGACCCGAGGACCAAGTCGTTCGCCCGAGGACCGAGCACTCCACCATCAGCATTACCCGCGTCGTCTAAGGCAAGAGCAATCAAGGAACGCATGCACCTCGGGAGTCCTGGCCGAGGCCTTGGGACCTCCTCGGGTGTCATACCTCGGGAAAAGCCCGAGTATCCGCATCATGAAGAGGAGCTGGGGGATCGAGGAAGCAGTGTGAGCTCGGGGTATCTCCCGAGGAACCCGACCCGACATGCTGGAGAATCCTCTTTGGGTACGTATTTCCTTCTTTAGAAGATCCAGATACTATACGACTTTCCTTGTTTGTGTAACAGAATCCCCGGAGATCACGGAAGAGATCTCGCCCACCCGAGATCTTCGCGCCTATCTAACGGTTTTGCCCCTCTATAAATACCCCACAGGTTTGCTCTTTCAGATTCATTCTCTCATTCTCACATACTTTTGCTCTCACAGCACATAATTCACCCTCCTTTCTCTCTGGCATACCGCCTGACTTAGGCATCGGAGGGGCTTCGCCGGACTCACCTCCGGCGCCCTTTGACCTGTGTTTGTGGCTGCAGGAACCAAGGAGAAGCACTTTCCATCTTCTAGTGCCCGACGCCCGAACTCCTTCTCCCGAGGTGGTGGCTCTTCGGCTGACAAAATTTGGCTACATCAATTGGCGCCGTCTGTGGGAAATCGAGGAGGAAGACGATGCCACCCAAGGAAGGAGTAGACTTCGGAGGAGCGGGAGAAACCAGCCACGAATCGATGCCTTCATTTTGGGGGAGAGAGACGGGAAAAAGCCCTTCACAGTTGCGCACCAGGTTATTCTTCTTCGTCATCGTCTTTTTATCTCTCTCTCTCACGCTCTTCAGATTCGAGCAAGGGAAGCTGTGTATTGAGTGAAGATTTCACCTGAAACTGGTGGAAAGAGCCAAGAGGAGAAGGGAGAAACCCTAGCTGCTGCAATTTCAGCCGAAGGGATTTTGTTATTGTTCTTTAGCATTCACCCAGTATCTATTGTCTGCCCAATCACCTGATGCAAATGTTCGTACTGGGGCAGAGAATGCACTTGGACAGTTCCGGGATCAGAACCTTCCGGGATTCTTGCTATCATGGCAAACCCACCGAGTATTGTAGGCTTGCTGGTATTGTCCTTAAGAATTCCTTGGATACTAAGGAAGCTGCGACAAAGTATCATCTTGTCCAACAATGGGTAGCGATTGACAACACCTTTAAATCTCAGATAAAAAGTTCTCTATCGAACACCCTTGGAGCTGCTGTCCAGGAAGCTAGTCACACTGCTGCACAAGTAATTGCAAAGAAAGCTTCAATTGAAATCTCTCGGAAAGAATGTCCAGAACTTGTTGGTTCATTGCTTGCCAATATGACTCAACAGATAAACCCGCATCTCTCAAACAGGCTACACTTGAATCTCTTGGTTATGTGTGTGAGGAGGTATCCCACGAAGATCTTGTTCAGGATGAATTCAGTTCTGCCCTTGTGTGTTGATTCTTCTGTGACAGATCCTTACGGGATTCCAGCAATGGTGGAGATATTCCAGTTCTTGTGCTCTCTTCTAAATGTGATGGAGAATATAGATATTGATCCCAGATCAAATCTGATAGCATATGATGAAGATGTTCCTCTGTTTGCTCTAGGCTTGATTAATCCCGCTATTGAATTAGATGGGGATTCTTTCGGAAATCATCCTAAACTATTGACATTGATACAGGAGGAATTACTATACAACCTGATGCATTCTGGTTTGTTAATGAGTCCACTAATTCTTTCAACAGTATGCAGCATTGTGCTCAATCATTATCATCATCTTAGAACTAAGTTAAGACTACAGCTTGCGGAATTCATTTCTTGTGTTTTGTTGAGAGTTTCACAAAGCAAATATGGAGCATTCTCTAATTATATCTTCTAAGGAACTCAAAAAACAGCACCAAATGCAGTAGCAGCGATGGAAAATTGGGGATGACTCAAAATCAAGCACCTATCAAACTCCTCGATGTGATCTTCAATTGATCTGGAAGGGGATTATTTAGCCTGGCTGGAGCCTGGAGGGCCTTCATGTGCGCAATACCCAGGAAAGATTTTAACTTTCAGCCACTTCAAATCCACCAACCAAGGTTTACAGGTTTCTTCTTTGAGCTTGAACTTACTGATTCTGTATCTCATCTATTTTGGATTCTTTCTTTTGATGATATTCAAAGAGGTGCATTCAATATTGAACTTCTGGTCGTTTTAACCGTGCAAAGAATTTGGTGTCAAATAACAATGTAATCAGTCTCTTCTAAATAGAATCAGATTTCCCGGGGATGCTTGACCTCCTTTGGAGAAACTGGTTGTTGATGCTGCGGGTTTACTGGACCTGCCTGTTTTGGCTGATTGATGGCTCCATCTAGCCTGTTCATGGGTATGTGGGCTGAATCAGATCTGTCTTCCTATGGGAAATCCTCTCCAGAAGAACAGTCTAAGGGCAGGCATAGTACACTAGATCTGTCTTCCCTGTTTGGTTTACCTTTATTTTGCTCTCGAAGGTCTGTTATATGGAGGTTGGGGTTAGCAACTTTTGGGTAGTCAAGGATTTTACTTTCTACGAATGTTTGACACATCAACTGCTCTTCAGAAGACTATTTAGCTAAAAAGAAACATTACATTCCTTTATCTTTAATGCTGGATGATCTAGTATAGTGAACTTTGACAATGGTTGGAGAAATGATTTGTTGACATCTTTTGTGAAACCTTGTTCTGGACTGGTCTTTTGATACAACTTGGTTCGGTATCACAGAAACTACTCCCGGAAAATAAGGCCAAACTGCTAATACTATGAGGATTAATACTATCAGACTTTCTGGAGGGCTTGTTTTGAGACTGAGATAAGGGTGCCGTCTCACTGGGTTGTTGTCTTCTGCTGTATGCTTAATCTATGGAATTTTTGTTCATGTCAATGTTGGTTTTGAGTTGAAAATCAGATATGAAATCTATTGTATACTCTCATCATTTGCTCTCTATTGGTCATTGAACACCTCCGTTGTAGCCTGAAAGCTGGCATTTAAATTATTCAACATTTAGGTTGGCCGCTTTTCTAAGTCTGAGCATTTTCAATGGTCTTGACACTACACTGTTTCAGAGCTATCTAAACAGGTTAAAGATTCAAAGCCTAAGCTTCTTATTACTGTTCAAGATTTGTTGTCTAAAGTGAAAGACTTTGATCTGCCAGTAATTCTCTTGGAGGATGGAAAAATTGGGAAGGAACAGGTTTTCGATTTTCCTAATAAGGTTACCCTTTTCACCCGGCTAGTAAACAATGAAGGGTCTTTAGAATTGGATGATACTGTTAATGGTGTAAGGCAAATTGATATTGCTGCTTTATTGTATTCTTCGGGTACCACTGGTACGAGCAAAGCACCTTTCGATCTGCCTTAGAATTCGCCAGTTTGTTGCAGATTTAATTTATACCTTTATTCGGACGATTTTTATCTGACACCAGATGAGAGTTGCGTTAATACAGATGCAGAGCCCAGTAGGAAAGACAAAAGTTTTACTGCCCAGTTACTTTCTTTCAGGTTCTTCATATTGGTTCAAGGGATTAAAGTTGTCAGTTTAGCTTCCATGTTTTAGCTCTTGATTTCTCGTAACCTGGCAAATTGTTGTGAAAAGTACTGCTTCGACATAAATTGAACTGACATATTCTGCTTCCATGATAATACTGTTGCGTATTTACCTTGTGGAATGAAGTTTTAATCCATTAAATCTGGATATTTTTAAGGTACTTTGCAAGTTATATTAGTTGCCATGTAGTTTTCTAGAAACTTGCATACATAGAAAGAACCGTGCCTTCATTTTGTGACAATTGTGCTATAGATGTTATTAGTCATTCTGGCCAATCTAGAATCTGCAATTATGCTTTGTTTGGAGATATGGTAGGTGATGAGCATTATTATCCTCACTGACCATCTTGATAAGGTTGTGACTGCAGTTGGTCTCCTTTCTATTTGCATGACCCTGTTGACAATTCTTTTCTTACTTATGACCATATTTCTTGGTCTTTGGGAGCTGAAGTTGCTGAATTAGTTCAGTGGGTATTGAAGCTTAGCCAATTGAGCAAGCTTGCCCGTGAAAACAGCACAGCCGGTAAAACTGATGAGGCAGATCGCCTGCACACTATGTTCCTTGCTAGGGCAGATGCTAGAGCTGTTTTAATTAAATTGGCTGATAGATTTCATAACATGATGACTTTGGATGCATTGCCTTACATCAAACAACAGAGGTTTGCAAAGGGAACTGTGGAAATATTTGCTCCACTTGCCAACAGATTAGGGATTTCCACGTGGAAGGAGGAGCTGGAAAATCTATGTTGCAAATATCTTAACCCCAATGAGCATAAAGAGTTATCGTCTGAGCTGGTGAAATGTTATGATGAGGCCGTGATTAGATCCACTGTGGGGAAGCTGGAGCAAGCTTTGGAAGCTGATGGAACTTCTTTTCACTGCCTATCTGGCCGTCATAAAAGCTTGTACAACATATATTCGAAAATGTTGAAGAAAAATCTAAATATGGATGTTATCATGGATGGTGTTCTCTGCTACATTATCTCGACCCGCTCGGGAATCTATTACCTTATCCCGCTGGGAAAAGTATTAATCTGGCTCGGCTCAGGACTCTATTACCTTACCCGGCTCGGGAATCTTTTTTCTGCTCTACTCATATCCTGTTCGGGAGTCTGATATATCGCCCTTTTTCAGGAGTCTATTATCCCTGCCCGGGTGACTATTATCCTGTTCGGGAGTTTTTTATCTCGGGAATCTATTATCTCGACCCGCTTGGAATATGTTCTATATTGGCTCGGGAATCTATTATCTCGACTCGCCCGGAATATGTTCTATATTGGCTCGGGAATCTACTACCTCGGAATATTTGCTCGGGAGTATGTTATCTCGCCCTGCTCAAAAATCTATTACATGTTCTGCTCTTGATCTGCTCGGGAGTCTATTATATTTTCCTGCTCAGGGATATGTCACGTAAGCCCAGTTCCGCACTGACCGCGAAGCCCAGTTCCGCACTGGCAATCTCAAAGCCCAGTTCCGCACTGGCAACATAAGCCCGACCAGCTCGGCACCTTAAGCCCAGTTCCGCACTGGCACCTCCTCGGGTGGCAACCCCACCTGAGCGCTCGAAGCCCAGTTCCGCACTGGCACCTTATCGCGTAGCTCTTCTACGCAAATACATAAGCCCGACCAGCTCGGCACCAAAGCCCAGTTCCGCACTGGCACCTTATCGCGTAGCTCTTCTACGCAAATACATAAGCCCGACCAGCTCGGCACCAAAGCCCAGTTCCGCGCTGGCACCTTATCGCGTAGCTCTTCTACGCAAATACATAAGCCCGACCAGCTCGGCACCAAAGCCCAGTTCCGCGCTGGCACCTTATCGCGTAGCTCTTCTACGCAAATACATAAGCCCGACCAGCTCGGCACCAAAGCCCAGTTCCGCGCTGGCACCTTATCGCGTAGCTTAGATTCATTCTCTCATTCTCACATACTTTTGCTCTCACAGCACATAATTCACCCTCCTTTCTCTCTGGCATACCGCCTGACTTAGGCATCGGAGGGACTTCGCCGGACTCAACTCCGGCGCCCTCTGACCTGTGTTTGTGGCTGCAGGAACCAAGGAGAAGCACTTTCCATCTTCTAGTGCCCGACGCCCGAACTCCTTCTCCCGAGGTGGTGGCTCTTCGACTGACAAAATTTGGCTACATCACATTCTAATAGAAAAGTCTACCCCCATGAAAGTGGAAATAGCATTCCTATCATATAGATGAGATTACCCAATCCCATAATTTTAACTTTTATATATTTTATATTTTATTTTTGAATAACTTGTGATAATAAATATATATAACTTATTTATAAATAAAAAATGAATAAAATATTAAAAATTAATATCTAATAATTATATATAATAATATTATAATACAAAAATAAATAGTAATACTAATAACATTATTTAATAATATTCAAAAGTACAATAATAATAGAACAAAACGATATTAATAAATGGAATATTATCAACATTTGATTCTAAAATAAGAATAATAATAATTGAAACCTAAACAGTAGATAAATAAAATAAAAAAAATAATAATGAAAAGCTCCACTAAAAGACTTTGATTTATATAATAGATTGTACAAACCCACCTCAATTGTGATTCACCACACTGCCCAAACTGAGACTCTAGACTTCGAACTGGATACTAAGTTTTACGTTTTCGTGCCAAGAAAGAGTTGATATGATTTGATTTTATATTCTCTCTATGTTTCGCTCAACTCTCATATTTGTAAGTGAATGTGTGTGTGTGAGAAAATTTCTAATACAGTGTAATCTCCCAATTGTAATCTCACACACCGTCGTCTTCTTCGTTGATCTTCATTTCAGCTCCACGACGTCTGCTAGTAGTGCACAACTTGATATTCTGTTCTAGTCCGAACTTGCACTCTGTGCACACACACAGCTTGAGAGTCTCTCTGGTCTCACATCGAAGACATCTGCTCTTCATCAGTTCGGCTTGTATTTATACTCTTTATACTGCTATTAACGTTGGACACAAGATGTTGGATCTGCTTATATAGATCAGAATCTAAGTTTTGATTACACAAAATCTGATACTATTGTACTAATGCTCTACGTGAAATGCGCCGCTTGCTTAGTCTGGAGTAGACATGAAGATATCCAAACTGGAACAGTGTGTTGGGGATCCGGATCCGCCCCCCGGTCGGGCAGCGGAAGAACAATAAACAGAGAACCGGGAGGCGATCAATACGAAAAAATCAACATTCTACGACATTCATAGGATGTTTTAGCGTGTTACCTCGCTGGCACTTGTGCCTGGCTCCAACCGGTGTTTCAAGAACCCGGCTCTTCTCGGTAGATTGCGGTAGTTACGCCAATCCGGTCCACGACCAGATCCGAGACTCATTCGTCAGGATGCACTAGAAGCCCTGACGAGATCAGCACGAACGAATACTCCTCGAAAAACTAAGCCGGAACGTTTTCCGACGAAGTTGGCGGCGACGGCGGGCGGCGCACGGCGGCGGCGAGGAAGAGAAGAGGAGGCGGCGTGTGGAGAGCGGCGCACGGACGTGAGAGAGGGAAGGAGGGTGGCGGCTGTTTGCTTTAGAGTCTAGGGTTAGGTTATGAATGATGTGTTTTTGTAATCTAATCAATAAGTCTAATTAAATAGACTTAAAGATAGACTTGGGCCGGTCCAACGGGCCCAGGTCCAAATGACGATATCTATCGCTGCGACTTCATCGTAACTCCGATCGCCGATCAGATCG
>KQ995684.1:173409-191133 GCA_001598015.1 Dorcoceras hygrometricum
ACAGCGACTATTAGATGTGTTTCATGATAGCCGTCATACCCACTATCACATCTAACATACGCTTTAGTGTATTCTAGGTCTTTACTCAACACAATTGTAAATCATTACACACATAATGAAAGTAAAGAATGCCATATATAGAAAATGCGAATATTATATATAAAGATCGTTTGTACAAGAGTCAATAAAACCCACACGCCACAATTTGGCTAGTTGGGCATCTACTCTAACACAGTGAGGGGACGTCTGAGCTGGACTAGTCGAAGATATCGATCTGGAACAGTAAGGGGACGCCCAAGCTGGCTCAGCAGTTTACTTCCAGAATGCAGGGGACACCAAGCTGGTTCACCAGCCTGGAGCAGGAGCAGCACGAAGATCAAACGCAGAGTATTTAGAAGAGCAGAGTTCAAGTGCAGAGAGATGAAGTGCAGAACTGCTCAAGCGCAGATCAAGTGCAGCGTACAAGTGTGGTGTTCAAGTGCAGAGCCGTATACAAGAGCAGTGATCAAGTGCACGTCTGATCACTGAACACGATCATAATCAGTTCATCATAGAGATCTCAGTCCTTGGGTAGACTGAATCAGAACTGATTAACTGTATGCTTGCTGATAGTAAGAATGGGTCCCTGAATGGACCAAGTAAACAAGCAAGCATACAATGGCTCTTGACAAAAAGAATAGAGCCGAGCTGGTAAACCAGATCAGGGAAGATAAAACCTGATCAAGGACCCCAGAAGCTGGATAATTATGGGGAAGATGATGATGAAGTTGCCCGAACTCCTTCTCCCGAGGTGGTGGCTCTTCGGCTGACAAAATTTGGCTACATCAATATATATATATATATATATATATTATGTTTGCAACTCTTATGTATAAAATCCATGTCATCCATTGTTTACTATGGAACGGAAAAATAAAAGGAGTAATTTTTTGGACAAGATTGGTCACTTGAGACGTGTCCAATTTAAATTGTACTCCTCGTATCAAAATTGAACAGGCTTTG
Organism: Dorcoceras hygrometricum; assembly: GCA_001598015.1. Classification (NCBI taxonomy): domain Eukaryota; kingdom Viridiplantae; phylum Streptophyta; class Magnoliopsida; order Lamiales; family Gesneriaceae; genus Dorcoceras; species Dorcoceras hygrometricum. Next base: position 174,412 of record KQ995684.1, read on the forward strand.
AGTCATGAAATAATAGTCAAATACAGAAGTCCTTGGAAAAGATGAGAGAGATGAACAAATTTGACTCATTAAATGGAGGACAAGTACACTAAACACAAAAACAGTTTAAGTATGTCAACAGAAAATATATAAAAAAATATTGTCGGTGAAAACATCTCCTTAGTTTAGATATAATAAAACTTGACTCGAACAACGATAGTAAGATAAAAACTTGATCTAAATTTTTGTGATAATAAATAATCTACTAGACACAGTTAATATCACATATTTCGATTAGAACGACACATATCAGCTCAATTGGAACAGAACAGCTCAAGGTGCAAAAGCATAATAGATCAGATAAGGGAGTTTAGCTTAAGATAGATAAGATAAGATGCTTAAGAGCAATTTTGACAAGAATATATCAGACTTCAGCTGGAACGACGTGGTTTAGGATTGATCAAATTTCTTGTCAACTGCATATCATATCATAGCTTTACTAGAACAGATGTAGAAAACCAGCATGATAAAGAGAACATATAAGAATATTTGAATATTTAACTTTGAAGAGCATTTACAGTTAATGAATTTAAAAGGAGAAACATTTAATATATAATACTGAGTTACAGACCACATTAAAAGTTATCCAACTCTCTCTCACATATCTTGCGTGTAGTTATTCGCCTCAAGCCTAAGCTTATATAGAAAATCAGTTAATTTGAGTGTTTTTGTAAATTGACAGAGAGTGTTCTGTGCAGTATGAAAATACTATGAGTTCAATTCAGTAGAGTGCTGAACTGAATGAGTTTGGTTAAATAATGTAATCAAAGTATGCACAACACCATGCCATACACAGTGGACGATTCAAATTAGGTTTATGTGAGCTTATCCACTGTGATTTATCATCTTTTGAGTAGGAATCCATTTTCCAAATATATAATTGCTTCCATATATTTGCCGGGAAATTCTGAAAATTGGCTTTTAAAACATAAACATATAACTTGTGAATCTATCAATTTTTTATCAAACTTTCCAAACTGAATAACTATACAAATATTCAAAAAGGACACCTTTTTATATAATGACAGAGTGAGAGAGAGTATTAGCCTAGACGCATGAGTTTTGGACCAAACCCTAATTGTATTAAAAGTTAATTTTTTTAAAAAATAGTAATAGAAGTACATTGAACCGATTGCCAGTTCCACCGATTTTGACTTGTCTGGTACAATAAGATTTTTTTATTATAAAAAATATCAAAAGAAAATAAAAATATTTTGTATTTATAATTTAGGAAATTGATATTTGTGGAAGTTTCTTTTAAAAAATAACTATTAATTTTTTTTCTAATTATATTTAACAAAAGAACTTGTTCGGTTAGTAATTTACTATATATGTGGAAGACGAAGATTTAAGAAAAAATGGAGGATATTTTGGAAAAGTAAATTTTTTTAAGTAAGATTTTTTTTTGTGGATCTTAAGTCTTGACTATAACTCTTCCATTTGAAAAGAATATCTTAACTATGATAAAGATCTTATAAAGCCGTATAATTGTATAATGGGCGTAACCCATTAGAAAATATGTATTGCTTATTGGGCTTTGTAAAGCCCAAATATGAGAGTCGGGAAAAATGGCTATTTTGGAAGGCTGAGATCATTTTCTACTTCTCAAAGTTTACTGCAATATTGCAGACTATTCATTCTACTTCACTTTGCCAGGTTTCAAAGGTTTCAAATATTTTGCTCTCTCAGGAAAAAATGGCGATTTTGGTGAGGCTGAAATCATTATCGAGAAGCTTCACGACTCTTTCTCCAGCTCCATTACGCATATGTGTTGTTGGCAGTGGACCTGCTGGATTCTACACCGCGGAAAAGGTTGCTAAGCATGCGTTAAGAATTTGTTTATTGGTTGTTTCATTTGTTTTTTCTTATCATTCTATTGTTTTGTTTCGTGGATTTAGGAAATTTTCTGTTTTTTTTGTTTAATTGGATTTATCCAACTTTGATGATATTTTTTTTTATTATTGGGTTTGGTTTAGCTTTTGAAGGCACACGAAGGAGTAGAAGTTGATATAATTGACCGATTGCCAACGCCATTTGGATTGGTACGGTCTGGAGTCGCACCTGATCACCCGGAAACTAAGGTCAGTTATGATCACAGCACGACCGCTCGAACCAAATATAAAACTGAAGTTGTGATTCGAAAATTGTCATTTTACTGTTCAGTTCACGACCGCTATTCCATGTTGTGACTAAAACGAATTTCATGTTGTTGGGGTGGTTGGAGAGGACAATTAAGTTTTGACGAATAGAACTTATGAAACATCAGTAGTTTTCTTTGAAATTAGTTTTATAGGCATTTGTAGATTATTTTAGGATCTTAAGAGATCATCATAACTAATTCTCCACTGAGGTCATGTTTATTTATTGATATAATGGTTGCTCTGATAGCTATGCTTGTTGTATAGCTTAGTTGTTTTTTTTTTTTTTTTTGAATCTATCTTGTGGCTACGATGAAGGGAGAGCTCGGAATTACTTTCAATTTTCATTTTCTTTTAAGAGAACTCCAATTTTTTTGTTGTTTCATAATAATTGTCTTGTGAACTTGTTCACTGACAAAAGAGCCAACAGGTGGTGATCAATCAATTTTCAAGGGTCGCACAAAATGCACGATGCTCATTCTATGGAAATATATCTCTTGGATCTTCCATATCTTTGGCAGAGCTTCGTGATATGTATAATGCGGTAGGGTAATGATTATGGACAAGCATTTTGACAGGATGGCTATTTGATTCCTTGTCTTTAGCCCCTCATACATAGACTTGAGCTGTCAAGATGGAATATTTTTTCCAGGTGGTGCTTTCTTATGGTGCTGAAAGTGACAGATCTCTTGGCATTCATGGGGAGGTTTGTGTATTATTCTCACATTCGTCAGATGCTAATGTGCTTCTATATCGAATTATTAAAATATCCAATAATGTAAAATCAGGTTTCATTTCTCTGCTATATTCCTTCTGATGCAGGAGTTGTCTGGCATTCATGCTGCTAGAGAGTTTGTTTGGTGGTATAATGGGCACCCAGACTGTAGAAATCTAGCCCCAGACTTAAAAAGCTCTGACACTGCTGTTATTCTCGGGCAGGTTTCTTTCTACTTGTCTTAATTCTCACTGATGTCTAATCCGACTGCACAGTGATGGTCCTAGACTGCTAGCATGCATCTGTTACTTGAAAAAAGGGTGAGGCAATGTGGGCTAAGTAACTGAATGATTAAATTAGGTGAGGATTGGGAACGAGTTGGAGTGCTTTTTCTTTCTCGGAAAAGAAGTAATATTTGTGATTGACTTGAATTCTAATACATCAGATGAACAGCATCTGCACAAAACATATTTCTTTTGTCTGTTATCATGATTAGATGTCAAAGTTCTACTACGCTGTGACCCTGTGTTTCCTTGTCCCGGTGAATTACAATACCACCTGCAGTTACAAAGAACACAAGCTGTTCCTTTACCACCGCTCTACATATATGCTCCTTATGTCAATAAGTCTCTTTACATTTCCAAGAGTTCCTTACCAAGTTCTGTTCTAGTTTACCTTTTTACTCGCCAAATACAGTCTGCGTAGTTTATATTTTTTTATCAGTTCTCAAAATCACTCTGAATGCATGGATTGTTACACAAATTACTCTGTTTCATAGCTGCGTTTTTTTTCTCACTTCACTTTTTGATGTGCAAAAGCAAATATATAAAAGTAATTGTTTGAGTTGATTGAATCATTTAAAACGTCTGTGTTATTATTTAATTGTTTTCTCCTCTTGCAGCAAGTTCTTGTTTTATATCAAACCATTTCCAATCCAAAAGCTTCCTGAATTTGTGATTTATTTGTTACATGCCACACTATTGTTTAGGGTAATGTCGCTCTTGATGTTGCTCGAGTTCTTTTACGTACGACAACAGAATTGGCAAGAACTGATATTGCATCCCATGCATTAGCTGCCTTAGAAGGGAGCTCTATAAGGTTTCTCATCCACTATATAATATTATTTAGACACTGATGTTGGCTTTGGATTAATGTTTGAGTTAACAATTACGATCGCAGAAGAGTTTTTTTAGTTGGGAGACGTGGGCCAGTACAAGCAGCCTGGACTGCAAAAGAACTACGAGAAATTCTTGGTAATGGCTCTATCTTTATCTGGATATTCGGTTTTTCACCTTCTTAATTTTTTTAATGTCCCACGACTACTTATCCTCGATGTGACATGGGTGTTCTACCTAATTAACTATGTGTGGATTGGAATTTGTTTTGCTGACAGTTTCAATTGCCAACTGATGTCTTAGTTTGACTAATACTTCAACTGATGAATATTAGGTTCATGTGTTCTTCAGAAGTTAGAACGCCAAGATTTTACTATCTAATACAATCTATTTTTCATTGCCTGAGATTCATATTTTCATCACCTCATCAAAATGAATTTATTTTTTTAAGCCTTATTTCAAACTCAATTTCAGGAATAAATTTGGATATTCGTATTCAGCAAGCTGATTTAGTTACTACTCCAGCTGATGAGGTATATTTCGTCTCAAATTCTTTTACTACCTTACTCACATTTTTACATACGCAAGTCCCAAAATCCTTCAAACTGATTATAATGCTTGAACACTGTAAATTTGCAAAGATAGAGATGAAAAGTAGCCGGATCAGAAAGCGAGTTTATGAGTTGCTGTCCAGAGCAGCCAATCCTGGAACTTCTTCATTGTCCAATCAACGTGAACTCCACTTTGTCTTCTTCCACAGACCAGAGAAGTTTCTGGACTCGGAAGATAAAAGTGGTCATCTTGCTGGTGTTCGGCTTGAGAAGACAATACTTAAAGGTAATCAACGTGAACTCCACTTTGTCTTCTTCCACAGACCAGAGAAGTTTCTGGACTCGGAAGATAAAAGTGGTCATCTTGCTGGTGTTCGGCTTGAGAAGACAATACTTAAAGGTAGTTATATATTACCATATCTGTTTTTCGAAGGGCTTTTCTCATTCCCGCTTTAGATGTTATCCAATTGATATTATTATGATTATTATTATAATATCAATTAAGTCTTGGGGTACTTTCTTCTCCAATATTTTCCAAAATATCTTTTTCATGGACTTATTTTCTTTTCTGGAAACTGCCTTTCTCGTTATTGGATCCAAGGGGGCAGAAACTGAGATAGAAAATTTTGACCACACAGGCCTTTATCAGTTTGGTTTTTTAATAGCCAGTAAATCGACCAAGTACACTGTCCGTAATTTTCTATATTTTATAGGAGATGAACAGGCTAAGCAAGTTGCTGTTGGTACTGGTGTATATGAAGACATATCGTGCGGGCAAGTTCTCTTGAACTCAGTATGAGATGCATGTAGTTTTACTAAATTTAAGTCTGTGTGTAATACTTGAACTGTTTATGAAATAGTTTGATGTACTAGGAAGCAAGTGATATCTGCATGTTGCTCCCTCGAAAAGTTTACTTGGTGATTAACTTCCAGGAACGGTTTGCAGGATAGCACTGAAAAGCATTGGCTACAAGTCACTTGCTATTGATGGACTACCCTTTGATAACCACAAAGGTAGATGAACATATAGCATATTGAGAATAAGTTATATCAAAAGAGCTGTTTCTTTGGTGAGAATCAGAACATGGATTTGCTTCCTAATGATTGATTGTCATCTCCTTTTAAGGGATCGTTCCAAATATTGGAGGTCGTGTTCTAGGCAATGTGTTACAAGATGAATCAAAATGCGCCACTGGGTTGTATGTGTGTGGGTGGTTGAAGAGAGGACCAACGGGGATAATTGGCACCAACCTTTATTGCGCCGAAGAGACTGTAAGCATCCTCATTTAAAGTAAAGAATTTAACCCCGCCAATTTATTTATAGACACGACATCAACTTGATAAAGGCACTGTAATCCTTCAGTTGCACTTGGCAGATTGCATACAGAAAGTGTTGAAAAATATTTATGCGTGGTATAATAAGCAACAGAACAATGGCGGAGGGACCCTCCATGAAATAATAATATGGTTTAGTTTATTTTTACATGATTTAAGGAGGTATTTTGCTCCCTAGTTCTCAGCGTTTAGCTTTGATTCCTTAAACACATAGCTCTGCTACTGTCGATAGGGCAGGTTGAGTCAAGTTGGGTTGTATATATGTTATCTCAGGGTACCATTACTGTATCATCTTTTTCTTAAATAACTAGATGTTTTGATCGCGAAAATTTGTGGCAGCTTGCTTGCATCTCGGATGACATACATAAAGGAGTATTATCTTCGGACTCATCGAAACCCGGGGGACAAGGGCTACTTCAACTCTTAAACAGTCGGAGGATCAGAGTCGTCCCTTTCTGTGGCTGGGAAAGAATCGATGCTGAAGAGAGAAGGCGAGGAAACTTGGAGGGAAAACCTCGGCAAAAGCTCACAACTTGGGAGGAGTTGCTGGAAGTCGGCTGCGGATAATGCAACACAGAAATGCACCGTGGTTCTGTATCAGGCAATGATACCCCTATGCATTTTTTCACGTCTTGAAAATGATTTGAAGTGATCTTTTTGTTTCTAAATTTGGTATTTGTCAGGAATTAGTCCCAGAAATACATGTATACAAGCTTTAATTGAGGTTTATTTGTACAAATTAATACGACAGGCATGGAATACCTCTAAGATTATTTAGAGTTCAAGTTTTTGTTCATTTCTATATTGTGTACTAGTAGTCCTGAATCTTTTGTTGTCAATGAATTTGATTTGCGCGTAAGCTGCTGTTAGACTCGTATTCGAGCAGGAGAACTAAACTAATTCACACACTCGTTATTTCTTTTGGGACACCATTGTCGTTATTAATTAATTGTTAAATATGATGTGTTTTTGCTTAATTAATAGTCCAACTGATATTTGGATATCCAAATAAGATTTAACACGGTATTCCTTCTTAATATTTTGTCAAAGATTATATATACTAGTGAGTTTGTACCACACCCAGTACTTGTGATTCTTAAGAAATAGAAATAAATGATTTTTTAATTACAAAAAATAAATAAGTAGAAATAAAAATTGAAATAAGAGAAGTAATATAGAAACAATCAGTAACGGAAATAATAATAGTTGTAGCACACCCAATAACTTTTTAATTTTTTTAGAACTATCAGTAATGGAAGTGAAAGCTGACCAAAAACGGCCCAAAAGTTTTTCGAACGAATATATATTTTCTCTAACATTCATGTCACATTAGGAAGCTATAAATACAACATTTGGAAGATTAAACAAAAAAAGATGATAGTGGAAGAACTTTTAGAGTGATTCAAGTGTGGATCCAAAATGGTTAATACAATCTAAACCCAAGAAAAATTGGGTACTAATTTATTTTATGTTTGCATGTTAGTAGAGAAAAATCGTTGAAGAGATTTACATGATATCCAGACAGTGGATGATTCAAGAAATATGACAGAAGACTCCAAGCAATTGACAGATATCAAGCAGACCGGCAGTCCAAAAATCACATTTGGTGATAATTCAAAAGGTGAAACCATGGCAATGTAAGATTGTCCATGGTACATTACAATTAAAGATGTGTTATTAGTTGAAAATATGTGTTACAATCTTATTAGTATTAGCTAATTATGTGATAATGATTATGTTGTAATTTTCACAAACACACCTACACAGTTCAGAGTCCAGCCGATTTGGCCATTCTTACTGGACATAGATCTGGAAACACCTACAGATGAACTGGTCAGATCAGCTGGTAGCTGAATCTACATGCTTAATTACCGATAGTTCTAAATCATGGTTGTAACCTAAATGCATGAATCATATAAACTTCAAAACTATAGCCAGTATGAGTAATCATGATTTGGTCATCGGTTTGTCGAAAGTGGATTTTACAAAACATAAAATATGTTCAGCCCATAAGCTCGGAAAGCAAGTCAAATCTACTTTCATAAACAAGGGTTGTAATTTTTCCTCTCGAAACTTATAACTATTGCACATGGATCTCTTTGGTCTAATATCAGTAATGAGCTTAGGTGGAACGAGGTACACCCTTGTCATAATTGATGATTACGCCAGGTTCAACTGAGTAATACTTTTGAAAACCAAATATCAGACAGAAATTAATTTTTTTTGACAGCGTGACTATTCAAGCGATCTTATCGAACGAAGATATTCTATTTTAATTGATTTTTTGAATCTTCCAAATCGATTTAGTCGAAGAGCTAAATCAGATTGACTTAGATTTACTTGATCATATTAGCTTAAGCTTTACAATCCTTTGTAAACACAACATCTGTGCTTATTGTAAGAAATGTGCTAGGAGTTCAAATCGGGTGCTACCTGACTGAGTGGTTTAGGATACTGTTTATCTTGTTCAAAGTCTTTTAGTGAATATCCTTACAGTTTGAAAGAAGGGGAGATGTAGAAGCTTTACTTCAAACTTCCAGAAACAAATATCTGCTTCATATCTGATTTAAGCTACACGCATCTGCATATATTTGTTCACTGTTTGATTGAGTTTATTCAATATAATAGATTTTATTGCACAAGAAAATAGATCAGATTAAGTATTGCTATCAGTTAGTAATTCGGTTGATTGACAAAATCATTTTATGTAAACATTTTGAAGGAATTTATTCACCCCCCTCAAAACTTTATGTTGTTCTTATTCAATCCTAACAATTGGTGTCAGAGCCAATGTCATGGGTTCGATTCTCATTGATGGTAAGGAGTGCAATTATTTGGAGGTAGATTGTTGAAGTGGAATAAAGAGCGATTGAATCATGGTGCTTGAGTTGCTATACGATTTAAAAGATTGGAGTTGCACCATTACCACCAACTATAACTTTTGGTGAAGTGGCAAATGCTCAGTCCTACAGTTGATATCAAAGCCAAAATCATGAGTTTGATTCCCATATTGCAAGGAGTGCAATTATTGGGAGGCAGATTGTTGAAGCGCAATAATTGCCGCCACTGCTAGGTAAAATGATTGAACAATGACACTTGAGTTGCTACGATTTAAAAGATTGGATTTGTATTGTTACCACCAGCTATAATTTTTGATAAAGCGACAAACGCTTAATCCTACAAAATTAAATACATCTCTCTTTGTAGGATTGAGTGCTTTGTCGCTTTACCAAAAATTATAGCTGGTGGTAACAGTACAACCAATGTTTTAAATCGTATAGCAACTCAAGTGTCATGGTTCAATCATTTTACCAAGCAGTGACGATAATTATTGCGCTTCAACAATCACTCTCCCAATAATTTCACTTCCAATACTAAATGATCATTACATATCAATTATTTTTTAATACTAAATGATCATTAAATAATATAAAAAAATTAAAGCGAGAATCGGGACGTGCTCCAAGATTCCATCCCCGTGGGGTCGGGGATGGGATATGATGTACTTTGGGGATGAGGATGGGGATGGCAGACCCATATCCACCTCGACCTATTGTCATCCCTACCTAGAACCCTCATGATTGTAGGCCTCAACATCAATCTGCATAATATTTAGTGTCTTTTATAACAAGACTACAAACACAATATTTATTGCCTTTGTATAAAGACTATACTCAAATAATCTGTTCAAATTATGTTTCTAACAGTTTAATCAAGTGCACAGGTCGCAAGCTGGTTTAGAACAGAAGATGTGTACTGAACCAGATCAGAATCCAGTTGGAACAATGCACAGTAGGATACCAGAACAGCTGCAAGCTGGATAAGGGTATTGTAGCAGCTTAGCAACGAACATGATGAGAACTGTAGATGAAAGCTGATAGCGTCGAACCAAGTGCAGATTGAGAATATGTTCACGTTAAAACAGTAAGGGGACGCCCAAGCTGGTCTAGTAGAGGATATCTAAGCTGGTAAAGTGAGGGGATGCTCAAGCTGGTCCAGCAGAGGACAACCAGATCGCAGCAGAAAGCTAAGTTGGTCCAATAGAGGACAACCAGATCGCAGCAGAAAGCTAAGCTGGTCCAGTAGACATCCAAGCTGGTTCAGCATAGAGAGTTCAGCTCAGAGATCAAGCGCAGATCAGTACAGAACATCTTAGGCAAAAGAAGTTGAGTTCGATCAGTTTAGATCAGTTCTGGGCAGAACAATCTAGTGAAGAAGCAGATCAGCTCAGGCACAATAGCGTTTAGCTCAGAGATGAAGTGCACCGCAGGTTTCAGCTAACAGTATGTAGAGCAGAGGAAGATCAGCACAGAGAACCTCTAAGCTGGTACAGTGCAAAATAGCGAGATACTAACAGACCAGCTTAGACCTTAGTAGAACATATCAGAGAAGTTAAAGAGCAGAACAAATGAAGGAGCAACCAGCTCAGAGAATTAAGCTTCGACCAAACCAGCTCGAAGTAAAGCAGTTTGAACAGAAGTATTGAGAAGAATGTTCAAATTGATTTGCTGTATTGTCAAATATCAGGTACGAAATTCACATGCTCAAAGTCAGAAATGGCTGCAACACATTTAATGAAAAGAGCTCAAAGTTAACAAAGCCTGTAACGTATTTAATGATAACGGACACAAGGTACAATCTTGTCAGAACTTTACAGAAGCCTTTACAACGGCTACAACATTGTGTCCAATGGATAGAAATGCATGAGGATTTATGTACATCAAGCAGACAACAAGCAGAAGAGAGCGTACTGCACAAGAGATACACGAGAGCAGAATGGAATGAGCGAAAAAGAACACAAGTGCAAAAAGGCACAAAACAGAAAACAGAAAGCTGTGCATAGTCGAGAGTTTGCATAGTCAGGTGGCTGCTGACGTACAAGCTAGTCTCGTGCCCAGGTGTGAGCTGGTGCACATGCCGTGAGCTTCAATGAGTGTTTATAGTCGACTGCACAAGCTAGTGAGACAATGAGTTATCAGCTTAGAGAGAAGCACTTCCTAGTGTATGAGAATATATTTGAGAGTGAGCTTACACAATATATTTCTCACACACGATCACTCACATATATGAGAGATAGCTGATTAGATTACCTGAGTGAATCAAAACCATAAGCAAAACCAATTTCATTGTAGTCTTTGAACAGAGACGTTAAACATGTTCCTGTTATAGTCTTTCTCACTGAGACGTAAAAGAAGTGTTAGTTAGACACAACGTGCGAGCTGGTGTGCATTTGTGGCTAGAAGTTCTCGCAGCTACACACGATCACTCACATATATGAGAGATAGCTGATTAGATTACCTGAGTGAATCAAAACCATAAGCAAAACCAATTTCATTGTAGTCTTTGAACAGAGACGTTAAACATGTTCCTGTTATAGTCTTTCTCACTGAGACGTAAAAGAAGTGTTAGTTAGACACAACGTGCGAGCTGGTGTGCATTTGTGGCTAGAAGTTCTCGCAGCTTGAGGTTGTTGGATCGGGTCTGTACACGAGATGTAATATCAAATCTTCTAGTGGATCATTCCTGTGTGGAAGAAGGAGAGATGTAGGAGATTTACTCTGAACTTCCATAAACAAATTGCAGCGTACATTTATTTACAGTTTTCTGCATTGCATCGCATACATATCTTTAAACCTGTTTAAATACCTTTCAATTTTCAGAGGGTAGTTCAAGTTATTTCCACATGATTTTATATCTCACATGATCTACTTCTCGGTGCTCAAACATTTCAAGAACATTGAGCTATTACAGCTCGTTTTCAACAAGAACAGATCACGAGCGATCTGGACCAGCTCGCAGTGTTGCCGCGTGCTGAACCAGCTTAAGCGCGATCTGCCTTCGGTTTTCACGTGCTGGTCTTTCAAATATTTTTTTAATGCATGTAATCTGGTGTTTTCGATCCTTAAACTGGTAACAGAGCAATCTGGAACCGGTTTTCATTTCCATCACCCCACAGGGACCCAAACCCGTGGAAAAAAATTGTCATCCCTATTTCTAGGAGTTGCAACTCAGGCAATGAATAAGTTTGAAATTGAAGTGAGTTTGTACAGTGTTTTGTATAATCCTTTCGGTAATGGAATACTGAGATGTAGAAGGTGTTGCCTTTCGAATTTCAATAAACAAATTATGTGCTTACCTTATTACATTATTTATGATTTTTATATGCATTATTGAAGTATTTCAAGGGTTTGATAAAATGTTTCAATCAAATTATTTTTGCATACTATACTAGCATACGTTTAAGGAATCTTATAAATATAAAAATGCGTGAGAATTATGTTGAATATTTTCTGCTTGATTTGAAAATTAAATTAGATATGATCTCTCGGTGCTCGAAAATTTTGAGAACTCGAGTTATTGCAACTCAAGCTATCGTAAAAATTTTTATAATCTTAGTGAGATGTGCAGAGAAAAATATTCTAAGTTTTGGTGAGACAAACATTAGCTCGGAGGATAGCAGATCTGCTCAGGCCGAAGATCGTGTATGGAGTTACAATCAACTCACAACATACTGATTAAAGTCAACTTAGTTTTGGGTATATATATCTTATATATATATAGATATCTTTGCTGTTATGTTTTTTTGTAGTGTGTTGTGAAACATTGGTAATATATGTTGATGTTTTTTTGGATAGCTCAGTGATATATTGAGTCTGCATTTTAGTTCTCAGATTTGTCGTTTTTGTTAACTATAGATGAGTTTACTACTTTATATCCTAGTTTAGAATTAATTTATAAATAAATTAAACTGTATATTCAAGCTCGATTTTTATTGTTTAAGGAACTCGAATCAAACTCGGACTCAAGTTTGATAGAAAACTCAAAAATCATCCCAAAAACGAGGCTGAAAACAAGCCAAAAGAATGAGCTTGAAAACAAGCCAAGCTCGTTGGACATGACAAACGAGTTATAAATGAACCGTGTTTGAGCTATTCGCGAGTTTCATTAATATCAAAATGAGCCGAGTTCGAGCCTCATGATAAATGGTCGAATCGAGCTCGAGCTTTTATATATTTTTAACGAGTCGAACTCGAGACTGATACAGTTCGAACCACTGACAAATACTTTTTCATATACATGTGTCACATAATAAAAACATGCAGATGAACCAAAGAAGATCAAGCATAAGAATACGCATCACGATTTCCCTGATCCGAAGGAGATGAAAAATCGAACAACTTCTCCTCCGTTTCTATGAACTCGCAACGTCCTCTGATCACAGCTTGCTGGACAAAAACTGTGTTTGAGATATGAGTTGTGCTCTGACTTGGTCTCTCCTCAGTTTCCCGGTTGTTGTTAGTGGGAACTCATTCTTCCACAATACAAATCTTTTGGGAATCTTAAATCTGCATGACATTATACTTTATCATTAATCTGTGTCTTCACATATATATGATGTAATAGCATAGGACAGAAATTTGTGTCTTTCACATATATATAATTGAAGGGCTGATACCGTGGGCATCTTGTGTGAGCATCTTTGTGGGCGTCTAACTAAAACTTGGTACCGTGTTTTAGTTATGTGGTACACTCACGTAAAACACGGTGTCGGGTTTTAGTTACGTGTCCACAAAGTACCCGTAGTATCAAATTTATATATAATTTAGTTTCATAGGATAGATGTATCCGATGATGGATCATGGCTTGTATCTCATCTGATACCAGTGTCCCGAGTTCGAGTCGAGTTTTCGAATTCAAGACGCAATTATAACAAACCAGAAAAAGCATGGATAGAAGAAATACCCTGTCAAATTCTTGTCTTTACAATATTGCCTGAGGCTCTCACTGGACAAAACATTGGCCTGGTCTTGTGCAGAGTTACTAGAACCTGAACCAGACCATCTCCAGCCTTGCTTCAGTTGAACACAGCCTATTACCATCTCGGTTAACCTGGGGTCCGGGACGCCCACAACGACGATCTTGGAGACTCCCGGATGTAGGGATATGAAAGATTCCACCTGTTTCCATCAAAGGAATCGAATCAGGATTCTAGTTCATTCGACAAGCATATGATAAAGTGAGTACACGAGATGCTGGATCATGAATGTCTCACCTCTTCGGGATATATGTTCTCCCCTCCAGTCTTGATCTTATCCTTTTCGCGCCCGAAAAGCCAGAGATTACCATGTTCATCGACCTGTCCGATATCTCCAGTATCAATCCAGCCTTGTTGCACAGGATTCGAGTGATCCGATTGACCCCAGTAACGGAGCATTGCGTGAGGACCCCTCATGAATATTCGTCCTGCACTCGAGGCCTCGACCGCGCATACTTTTAGCTCGATATGTGGGGCGGGCTTGCCTACACAGACACCTCCTTGAGCACTTAAGCTGGAGCTCTTTGCATCTTTTGGCCTCTGGTGTTCAGAGCTCTCTTGCGTTGGATCTCTAAGAGTCATGAAGGTTAGCGAAGAACAAGCCTCGGTCATTCCTTTAAGAAATCAAAAACAAAGAAAACAGATCAACGACATGTTCAGGCTAAACGACGTTTTCGACGTGGGGCGTGGGGAACACACCATAAGCTGAGAGAATCGTGGCTCTAGGGAAAATCTTGGTAGCGTCGTCGAAGAGCAGAGGAGACAAACCGCCGCCACCGTTCAAGATCTTCCTCACGGTTTCGAAGCATCCAGATGCTTGATGTGTCCTAAAAGGGTTTCAGGTTCGATGAGATAACAGAGGTGATGCAAAAAAAACATGAAGGGCATGCAGAATATAAGATGTGCCATGACAAATATATCCATTGTTCTTACCTATTAACATTGATTAGATCAGCCATCATCGTAGGCACAGTGATCAAAGAAGTCACGCTGTGCTCCCTAATGGCTTCACACGCTAACCGAGCCTCGAATTTCGGCATCATAACATGGCAACCTCCGGCCATTAACACAGCCATGGCCGACGATATTCCTCCTATGTGGCACAACGGGCCGGTATGCAAATAAACCTGCAAGAGTTCATTTTGAAATCAGATGGCTTTGTGTCATCAGAACCAACTTTTTCCCACATAGAATCGCCAAAGAAAAAAACTTACATCACTGTCGTCGTAGCGAACTATGGCTATTTTCGCGAGGGATTGCACTACTAGAGCTGAATGAGTTATGGTAGCTCCTTTTGGTCGTCCTGTGGTACCTATTGGAATCAGGAAGAACAAAAGGATGGTCAAAGTTAAGAGGTTGCTGGGGAAACTGAAACTCGAAACGGTGACGAAGGAAACTTATACCTGAGGTGAAGCAGATTACTGCAGCTCTTTCAGGCGCCCAAACATAGTCTAGATTAGCAGAGTTTCCAATAGGCTCTTTCATCAATTCAGCTGCGAAAACTGTGGGTTTTCGGGGAAAAAGTGTCATGTCAAAGAATGTACAGGATAAATTCTTCCAAGATTGATCTAAAACTTCAAGATAAATATATATGGTCATACTGGTCTCGTTGGGCTTCACATCCATGTCCATCAACAAATGCCATCTCAAAGATGGCACAGAATCAATGCTGAACTTGGAATGCCAGAAACCGCGGCTCGAATCCGTCACCAACAACACCGGTTTCGCCACGTCCATTGCTGATTTCGCTTCCTCGAGCCCCTGCAGATTCTTGGAGGTTAGCATAATTTTCTATTGTTAAATTCGAGTGAAATCTCGAGATTACTGATAATCATCATTAAAAAAAAACCCACAAACTCCACACAGATAGGAGTGTTAATCCTGTGGGTTTTCAGCGATTTCGGATTTCCATATCGAAAGACTTGTAAATACGAACTTGAATCTTTACTAACCCATCTGTAATTGAGTGGAGCAACTATCCCTCCAATGTAAGTGACAGCAAGGATCCATTCCAGGTACAAATCACTGAAATATCAAACGTAACACATATTAGTTAACTTTCACAATTCCAGGTCATCGTGCATCGTAAATCGACCAAATCACCGGAAACATTCGTGAAAACCAATCAACTTAGAGCAAGGAAACATCCGTGTACGCCATGCAAGAATGACAACAATAAACCAAGCCGGCATGGAATTGGTCTCCATAAGCTGAGAGGCATATATATATATATATACGGGGATAGTTATGAAAATGACTCCGATCAAACTTTGTCTGAAAACCAACCTGTTGAGGGCAGAGATGGCCACCACATCCCCCGGGACGATGCCGAGCTGCACAAGGCCCTTTGCCAACCCAACAACTCCTTCCACAAACTGTACTCCCGTTTTCTGCCGGCTCCCGTCGATCGTCACGACGGATTCGCGGCGGGCGGTGGCGAGGCGGCTCAAGCACTGGCAAATGTGAGCTTCCGAGTAATTAGCCATGTGGGATTTATGTTGGATAGGGGGAATTGATTCTTTACGTGGTATTTATAGGGAGAGAGGATGAAGAGTCCCGTCCAGCCTTAGTTTATGCAATTTTTCAAACTTGGTACACTTCTCTCATGAATGCTGTTTCATGCATATATACACATCCTTTGTTTGACTGGCATGCCAACAATATAATTCTATCATTGGATGATTCATGCCAACAATATAATTCCCCTAGCTTGTCAATTCAATGGATGAGTTTTTTGTCCTTTATCATCGAGATAAATTAAACCAGTTAATTGATTTATAACATATATTCTTATGAATCTATATTTATTGCATGGTGTTATATATTATATATGAGATGGGTTTTACGTGGTCCATATATATCGAAGATGATAAGAAAATACTCTTCATGAGTCGGGTCATGTCGATATTACTTTTATATAATTTGCTCGTGAGATAGGTGTTTTTGATGATTAGTTAAAATTTTATTTCTAATTTGTTTAATAAGAGTTTTCATACATATATATATATATATA
>KQ995684.1:191642-266111 GCA_001598015.1 Dorcoceras hygrometricum
AAGGGCTGATACTATTAGCACCTACTATGGATACCTGTGTGAGCACCTGATGATGTGGTACTTCCTAGTGCTGCCACATCACCAGGTATCAACAGTATCAAATATATATATATAGGGCTGATACTGTGGGCACCTTCTGTGAGCACCTATGTGGGCACCTGATGATGTGGTAGCATCAGGAAGTGCCACATCAATATATAAAGGGCTGATACTATTAGCACCTACTATGGATACCTGTGTGAGCACCTGATGATGTGGTACTTCCTAGTGCTGCCACATCACCAGGTATCAACAGTATCAAATATATATATATAGGGCTGATACTGTGGGCACCTTCTGTGAGCACCTATGTGGGCACCTGATGATGTGGTAGCATCAGGAAGTGCCACATCATGAGATGCCCACACAGGTGCTCACACAAGGTGCCCACGATATCAATTTATTATATATATATATATATATAAACATTTATTGATGAAAATTGGTCGAATATTTTAAACTAGCTATTTACTTGAACTTGGCTTCTATATATAATAATCGATTATATTAAAGTAAATTCACCGACGTACACAATTTTTATATTAAGAATTTGATCCTGTTCGAAGCCTCGATTTAACAAGTGTGAGGGGCATGTTAATATATTAGTGGGTTATAAAATTAAACTTTAATTTTTTTTTGTAAAATCAATTAATGGATATAGTTGTAATTTAATGGATCAGATCCATTTTTTTTCTTCTGTTGATTCACATCTTTCCGATGAATTTGATGTATGAGATTTTAAGAATCTAAAAGTATAAAGATTTAAATAAAGGTATTAAACAAATTAAAGTAAACTTGAATAGTTAAAGTGTGAGGGGCATGCCAATATGAGTGCTGACTTGTATTCAACTGTTTAAGTTAAATAATATGGTAAGACTCTTTCAGAACACGTACTAAATGTTAGCAATATATTCAATCAATAAAAAACTAAATGTTAGCAATATATTCAATCAATATTATTGGATGGTGTAGGATCGAATACTTGTCGTTTTACGAAAAGGTATAGCTGATGATAACGGTGTAACTTCAATCTTTTAAAGCGTATAGCAACTCAAGTACCATGATTCGATCATTATACCCAGCAAGGGCAATTATTGCACTCCAATAATCTCCCTCTCAATAATTACACTCCTTGAAATTTGATCTTGTTGTCTAGGTAGATCGTAAAAGAGATATGTCACATTTAACAGGTAAAATTGTTTTGGTAGGGACAACTCTAATGATAATGAGAAGGTAAGTGATCTCAAATGGATATTACAAGCAGATAGACAAGCATATTCTCGGCTCATTGATCTATCAACCCGACTCATTGCAGTGAAACATGTGTAATAGTGTAAGAAAATAAAATTACACTTTGGACAACAAGTATAGTTCTTGGGAAGCGATAATCACTTCATCCAAAACACGTTAAATTTAGAGCGTAGCAGCATGATTTGGCTTCCTTTTGCGGTTCCAATGACTAGACCAATTTGTAATGTTAATCTTGCATGTTTTATGAAACAACTGAATTATAATTAATTAATGACTGTATTGAGTTAAACGTATATGAGTGAGAGCAGTACTGGGATGGGTTCCTGGGAAGTTCTCGTACGTCAAGATGCTGACGTTGTGCCGCTTAATCTGGTAGATCATGTGTTGTAAAAGTGTGATAATAGATCTTAACGGATAATATCATCTCTGCTGGGGATAGGACCGACGGTAAGGGAATTGTAAAACTGATCTCTAAGGGAATTGAGACAACATCAGTAGTTAGACACGCACCTCCCCTGACTCATGGTTCTATAGACAAACCCTAACGCACACGATAGATGCACTATGAGCTGCCACATTATAAGGAAATAAAGTTGCACCTTAGCTAACAGCTATAGCTTTTGGCCTAGTGGTAAGCGTTTGATCATAACAATTGGTATCAGAGCGAGGTCAACGGGGTCAGGGGTTCGAGTCTCCCAAAAACCATTTTCTATACTTCTTGGGGGGTTGTTGAGTTAAGCGTGCATGGTTGAGAGCAGTACTGAGATGGGTGACCTCCTAGGAAGTTCTCGTACGTCAAGCTACTGACGTTGTGTCGCTTGATCTGGTTGGCCATGTGGGTTGTAAAAGTATGATGTCAGATCTTAACGCGTAATACTATCTTTGCTGGGGATAGGACCCGCGGTAGGAGAAGGGTAAGACTGATCTCTAAGGAAATTGAGACAACACCAGCAGTTAGACACGCACCTCCCCTGACTCATGGGCCTAACAGCCCAACCTTAACGCACACGATAGATGCACTCTACGCTGCCACATTATAAGGAAATAAAGTTGCATATTGGCAAACATCTATAGTTTTTGACCTAGTGGTAAACGCTTGATCCTAACATATTGCAACTTTTGTTTTTAATTAAAAACGATCCAAGCTTTACCGTTCAATATAAATAACACAATTCGATAGATAAATGATAAAACTGATAGATGGAACATTGTTACTTGCTTTGACATCGAGCAGCGCTAGTGAAGAATGAAATAAAAAATTAATTATATGCAATCATGTTTATAAAGAATATTGTATGTGTGACATAAATTCAACATTTCATGAACTTAATTAATCATTTGAGCAGGCAAATTGAAGTTTACTTATGTAGTGGACTTGTTTGACTCTACTCATATGGTACTTGATATTTATTAGTTTTGGTTTTATTTTTTTGAAAGAAGCCAATTCATCCACTTAATAATTATACGTAATTATGTTTAAGACAATATTATATCCGCCTCATTTTCAATATTTCATGAACCTATAAGTCCAGAAAAAGTATATGAGAAGTTGGCCTATTTTGAATTTAATCGTGTAACTCATGAAAAGTTGGTTTTCATCTCATAACTTAATATTTTTTTGGGTTTCTCTTTTATATTTTATTTGTTTCATAAAAATTTGGTTTTCATCTAAGCTCATCGAATATTATTTTTTTGCTATTAATGTTATCCCATGCCACTCATGTGGCTAGAAATAAAACCAATAATACAGTAAAATGAATCAAACAAAAATAGTAAGGAATGGTCAAGCAAAAGCCATTCAAATATTTCAAAACATGAGGGAAAAAGTTTGTCGTGGTGTACGTGTGTGCCATATTGTCAACCTTTCATGAACTTTTAGTCCAACAAAAGTATAAGATGATGTATTATAGTTTTCAATATATAATTCATAATGTGAAACTATTTATTTATGTTTTGAGAAAAATCGGTATTTATACCTTTATTACTTGTAGGTGAATGTATAATTATCTATATAACTAACTTAACATCCGTATCTCCATTATTATCCCTAAATAGAAAAGTCTCGTGAGATAGAAAATCCCAAATGATCAATTATTCTGATATCCTGCATAACCACGTTTCTATCTCATTCACCGACTATCACGTGGCACCATATGATTGGACCAATATTCTAAGTTCAATATTTTTGTTATGTTTTTTAAATTCGGATCAATCATATGGTGCCACGTGATAATAAGGGAATGAGATGAGTAAGTTGATTATGCAGGATATCAATCATATATATACAAAAGCTAAGTGCTTCTGTTTACTGTCCCGTTTGGAAACAATAAGAGATACCAAAATTTACCAATTAAATTATTTTTTTTTTCAATATCATGCAGGTAACGTTGTTTGAATAACTAATAAACAATGATGGCTCTATTTTTGACTAAATATGCAATTTTCATATAATACAAATTTGAAATATGTACATATCGTTGACTGTTTTAGCTAGTTTTAATATAACATCTCCTATTTAGGAGAATAATATCTTGTCCAGGTTTTAATGAATATACTAAGCTCGGTAAAAAATATAGGATGTAACAAGTGTTTTATTTAGAGAGAGATCGATATGATATTACGCTGAACATTTTAAAAATATTGATTTATATCGTTACCATATGAAATTTGGTCGTATAGGAAAATTATAGGAAAATTATTAACAAACACCATAGATGTTGCCTAAAATCGGATGGGTCGATTTGGCGATTCAGCGAATAAGTTGAGATCCTACGATGGCTCCAATGAAGGATTTGAGCGGGTTGTTACCTGCGTCACAAAGCAAAGTCAGAGGCGTCGGGATACCAGACATTCCGACGCTCAAGTCAACGGTTGCTCGAAAGATATAACAATTCAAGGACCGATTGCTGCTTATTGAGAACGTACCTTAAAAATGAGGTGAAGCCGTCTATTTATAGAGAGCATTGAAGGTCTTATGAGCCTTGTCTGATCGGACTCATTTCTTTGCGACTCAATGGACCGACTACTTGTAATCATCTTGATCCTTTGTGAATTGGGTCTGGACTTGGGCCTAGGAGATCAATGGTTCAGCCCATACCCATCAACCATATAAAAAAAATGTGCATAATTTCTGAATTCCTAAAAAAAATAATACACCAAATTACGTTTCCTAGAGGTACTAATATATAATAGAATATATAGGTGTAGCATTATTTGTTTCAGTATTAAAGTTATATACAAGTTTGAACAAATAAGATGTACACGTAGTTAAGACTTAAGAGTTCTCTCATTATTTCTTGTATTCTTGTACTTTCAGATATTCAACTTATTTCAATTAAAGAATTCACTGGATGTGCCTATATCATCCATGCCAAATTTAATTAATTCGTCGCCATTTAAGACCATCGTGATTTAAAATATATATTATATTGGTAATCAAATATTCAATTTCTCTTCAAGAATTTATATCATATTTAAACCTCCAACATTGTTTACTTCATAAGACAGCTCTCATGTCATACTATTTTACCATATTTAATTTATAAGACAGCTATCATGTCATTCTATTTTACTATAATCTTAAATTGACTTACATAATAAAAAATTTCAAGGGTTTAAATTTTAACCATATTTAGGCGTTGGTAATTAATTAACATTTCTTTAAATGTTATGAAAATATGTAATATAATGATTGAATGCATGTATGACTATCTATTAAAGTAATTTCGGTGAGGAAATTATATATTTTTGTGTTATGGAAACCTTTAATATCGTTATAGTAACTTAAAACTTGTATGAATTTATGAAAATAATGTCATACAAATTCTATCTGAAGATGAACAAGTGACACTATTTATTTTTGGACGAACAAATTATTCGTACGAGTTAGCTAATTAAAATTTGACATTTTCTATACATACTAAAAATATTAATAACTAAAAACTCTCCAATAAAAAATTGTCCAAATACTTTTGTTTCACTTGGAAGAGACCACCATTTTTGACTCGTAGCCCGTCAATGTAGAAAAACTCGGACACTGGTCACTCGGGAGTAGGAATACCGGCACTACAATTTTGACTGCAAAGAAAACAATAAAACAACTATTGAATTATCTATGAAATCAAAATTGAGGTCCAACATGTTTCGACAATTGTTGATTCATGATTCTTTATTTCTACGCAGTCAAGCGTAGAGCTAGGATTTGTAAATTTGAGGAGAAATTGACAAATTGAGAATAAAAATAAATAAGTTTGTTAATGATAAAATGTTCTAAGTTCTGATGATAAAAAATATTTCAGCATGGACAGAATATAACAACATTTAAGATTCAGATCATATTAGAGCTTAATTGATTATAGACAATTATAACAGAGTATGTTGTGATAGAACATAACGGAACAACTTAGTTAATAGTTTAGAAGAGCATATCAGATTAGAGGATAAGATCAGATCAAGGCTGGCTTAAAGGTTTTTACTTAAACATTATGTTTATAGTCATTGAATAACTCAGGCAACAATCATAATATAATCCGAGTTGTTAGAGTACGAGGATTGTCTTTTTTGAGCAGAAGAGGATAAGAATTTAAAAGTACGGAGACAATACAAAGCTTTAAATGAACATTTCTTACTCGAAGGCAACGTGCTAGGATAAATCGGCTGGGTCTATTTGTAAAATTTATTGCCGTTGATATCCAGAAGACATAAATAGCAGGAACGAAGAAGTTGTGAATGATCTGTACTACCAGAACTATTTTCTCCATTTACGAAGCCTTCACAATCTTTCTTTAAACACTCTATATTCATTTGCAGACAATTTGGTTGTTTTCGGTTTAGCTGAAATCATATTAGGGTTTATTCTTTGTTGCATATCTCTTAAAGCCTTAGAAAAATTTTTGTAAGATAAGAGGTTCTT
Organism: Dorcoceras hygrometricum; assembly: GCA_001598015.1. NCBI lineage: Eukaryota > Viridiplantae > Streptophyta > Magnoliopsida > Lamiales > Gesneriaceae > Dorcoceras > Dorcoceras hygrometricum. The sequence continues at coordinate 197,845 of KQ995684.1, forward strand.
TTGTTATCAGCAGAAAGACAAAACTATAGGCATTAAAATTGCGAAAATTAAGATTTAGATATTAACTTTTATGTATGAGTTTTCCCAGTTTCTGTTTGTATAATACTAAAAAGACTATATGCAGAGCATACTGTTGCAAGAGAATTCACAAAGCATAAAAGGATCAGGCGGTATAACATGCCATCTAGGAAAGACATACATCCAACAGAGACCTCTATAAATTCTTTAAAACAAAAAACATGGTGGTACCAAATTGTCAAAGAGGAGGAATAAGAAGACGAATAAATCCAAACTCGCCAAAAAAAGAGAGGAAAAATCTGGAAACATAACTCAAGCTTCTTGAGTCTTTTTTAGAAGATTCACAAGGTAAAGAGCTATTGGTTGTTGTTAACAGATCAATCGAATTCTGAAGAACACAAAACTTGCTATTATATTTCTATCTGTAAGCAGACAAGAGCAGGAAGGAGCTTACAACAGATCGGCTGATCAATATAAGTGAAGAACTGAGCTCAGTTGAGAAGAACAGATCAGATTGCAGCTTCATAGTATATCAGCTCAGATAAGAAGAGCAGAAAGATTTAGATCAGATAAAATGGTACATCGAATCAGATTAACCAGAACAGATCATAACAATTGAGAGCAGAATAGTTCAGTGTATAGATCAATAGCACAGATCAGAGCAAAAGAACAAAACGGTTCAGTTCAGATAAGACGAGAATATAACAAATCAGAACAGACTAGAGCAGAAGAGCAAAATGGTTCAGCTCAGAGAATCGAACAGATTAGCTCAAAGAAGCAAACAAAGAATATCAGCTCAGTTGAGAGGTTTAGATTAGTTTAAAATAGAACAGAATAGAAGAACAAATCATAATGGAGTTCTATTAGTACAGACTATCAGCTCAGAAGTACAAATCAGTTTGAAGAAGATTATCTGGAACAGAAGTGATTCAAACTGATTTTCCCAATACGACAAATCAGTTCAGAGCAGCTAAAGATCATAAATAGCCTCAACTATTCTTGTACGAAGAAAGGACGACAAATACACAAAGAAAGAAACCTTGCAGAAGACTTTTGCAAAAGGAAGAAACTTGTGTCTAATGTTCTGATGTCTAACGTTCATATCAGAACATATGCTATAAATATAAATAAACTGAAGCAATCAAGGAGTGTAAAGAGAGAGAGAGAGAGAGAGAGAGAGAGAGAGACTCCCAGAAACTCTAGAGTGCGCACCCATTAGAGAGGCTGCGTGGATGCACAGAGTGCAAGACGAGAAAAGACAAATCAATTGTGCACAACAAAGGCCATCGTTATGAGTTGATCATTAGATAGACGACAGTGTGCAAGGTTACATGAGCGTTTACACTGTAACAGATTAGATCCTCATACACACACATTCGCTCACATATATGAAAGCTGATCAAAACAGATTAGATGAGTGAATGTGAAGCAAATACACAAATGTTGTCTTAGCATAAATACGTTAAACTTCGTGTTTGTAGTCTTGCACAAAGACATCAAACAGCCGCATAGTGTTGAGTCTAGGAGCTTCAGTTTGGACAGTGTGGTAAGTCCCAGCTGAAGTGGGTTTTTACAATATGATTTATGAATTAAAGCTTTTCAGTGGAGCCTTCCAGTTCGGAAGAAGGAGAGACGTAGCGGTGGCTTCGAACTTCCAGAAACAAACTTCTGAGTATTTATTTACAGCTATGATTCAAACATGTTTCTAAATTGTTTTAAATTCAATTTTCAGAAAGTACGTCGAGTATTTTCTACGTGATATTTCTAAACAAACTCGATATATCTTTCGGTGTTCAAAACCTTCAAGGACCAAAGTTATTGCAACTATTCCTTACTCGATCAGATCATGCACTATATGTTTCATGCTGTCTGTCTTTAAAACAAACGATCTGATCTTTTTTAGATCCTAACAATAGTCCACAATTTAAACTATCTACAAAAGCAGCCATTTTTCAAAGAATCTGTCATACTGAAAGCCGAGATGAAAGCTCTTCAAAAATATTGTTTCAAATCTTTCCAACACTGTTGTTGAAAACTCTTCAAAAACCATTGTTCTAAACTCCCCTGGGACTGGAAAAACAACTTCTGAATTCATTCCAAAATCCACTCTCAAACGATTATTACTTTAGAAACCGGTTACACTGCTTTAGATTCTTTTGAAGCTATTGAAAAGTTTTCTAGCTCTGTAAAACACTGCTAACCTTGAGATCCATATAAACCCCATCTTATTATCAGAATATTCTGAAAATTTCAGAGTTCGCTATTTTTAAATACTTTTACTTTCAAGATACACATGAATACCATGTTTATTCAACCTGCAAAATCATTTCCCCAAGACTTTGGCAATACGAATTAGAAAATCCATTATATTTCTCAGAAGAATTCTCCAATGAACCGTTCTTTAAAATTCCTTTCAACCATGCATAAGTTGCGCTCATATTTTGACAATATCACGAGTTCAAGACTGAGTATTCCCTAGTGCTTCGTTGTGTTGTGTCAATACGTGTTTGCTTCGAAACAGAAGTAACATGATGGCGATGAGGATTGCGTGTTATCGAGTCATATATAATTTGTGTTAACTGTACAACTCAAATATTATAAAATCGGACATTAACTCGAACGCCACATTTCACTTGTTATTTGATAATCATTGTGCCCCAAAACATGCATTCATTAAGCAATCTTTTGGTTTGATGTTTTTTCATGAATCAAAAACCATAAGTTCGTGCACATTGAAGAAAAGCCAAAAACAAGCTCATAGGAAGAACAATAAATTATTGACTACTTACAAGATTAAAAAAAGAACATGTCAACCTGCAATATGATTGGAGAAACTACTTAAAAATAAACTACTGTGTTTCCCATAAAATCTGTAGATTGCGTTAGTTATCAAATTATATATTTCACCACCACATACTCACCTTCCTTCTTTTATGGCACGGGTCCAAACACGAAATTCGGTTTTTCGCCATCCGTGAAGAGCTCCCATCAAGTTATCCGATCAGACGGGCCGTTCACGAAACTTTTCAACTCTTTGACGTTTTTGAACCTTCGGCTCAATAAATATTTGATTCGTTTCATGGATCGGTGAGGACGAACACGAAAAGCTAGAACCTCTACTGTTCAACACATTGGAGGGGGTGCAAGACATTGACTCACATCCCTCTATTGTTGATGCTCGCATCACATTGTAACAATTTTGTAAATGTTCCTGCATGATACACATATTAGTCGAATTAATTAACCTTTCATTTCAAGAATTCATTTTTTTTCTTTTTTTTTTTTTGGCTTATTATTTAGATTCGATACTTGTTAAGTGCTATTGATTGGAAAACCAACACATACACATAAATACAAATACGTAAAATAGCTAGTGTTAATTTTCCTAAGATTTTGATAATGGGTTTGTAAAATGGATTCATTTTTTGTTAAATTGATATATCTATGATGACTTCCAATTGACCCTAGGTTTGGTTTTGGTTTCCGGTGAGGCTTCCCAAGGATCTGCCATTGGGGCATGGGTGCCACTTGACGTCTATGGTATTATAGCCGGTGTTTTGATTTTACGGAGTGTTATGTGTGTGTGTGCTTTTTTTTTTTTTTTTTTTGCTTACTAATTCAAGACTTGCTAACTGGTATTGATTGGAAAACTAACACATTACATATTAAGATACAATTTGTCTCGTTGGATGGGATATGGTAGGATATGATTAATAATAAATTTTGTGATTTTAAAAGGATTGAGTTGGATAGGGAATAATGCTTGATAAAAGTACATATTTGGTTTGATGGATTAAATTTGGGATAAAGTGTTAAATTATCGAGTTTAATAGTTAGATTTGTTATATTATTAGAACAACAAAGAAAGCTACAAAATAGCTCGGCTCAAATCAAATCAGCTACAGAGAATAGTCAAAGAACAGAATAGAGATCATATTAGTTGGAGAGAATATTTGAGAGTAGAACGGAACAGATATAAGTAAACAGCTCAAATAAACTCAAGAGTATAGTTCTAATCAAGGCAACAGATCAATTACAATGGAACAACTAAGATTAATGAAACAGAAAGCCAGCACTACAAGACATTGTTAGGAAATCTTCTCTGACGGATTTTCAGAATATTACCATTAATTTAAAAACTCATCAGTGACAACAAATATCATAGTATCAAAAAGAATGATTCAGCCGATGTTTTTCCACTTAAGCTTGAAGGACAATGAGCATCATTAAGTAATTTTCTTGAAAAAAAAATATAAGGATTAAATGCTCATATACTAATTCTGAAGAAGCTATAAGGATCAGTACTGTTGTAATTATCATTTGAATTTATTAATGTTGTATCAAGTAGGTTATAAAATGTTGAAGGATTAGAATTGTAAAACGAGACGACAGACAGACATACATAGGATAGAAAGAACGACAATGAGCTTCATAACTACAAATCAAGTGTCATCATTTTCAAAAAGCCTTTCTACAAAAAAAATCAAACTTTTCTGCTTACTCTCCTTGTTATATCTGATCTTCAGGATCAGTTCAGAGCGGCCAAAACTATTATTTTTATTCATATCAACAAGGTTGAATTACAAAGTTTGTAATCTGATAGAATAATATATTAATCAGAGTGAGAGTAGTGGTGTCAATTCGGGTGGATCGGGTGGGTTCGGGTCGGGTTGGGGTGAAAAGTAAAAAAAAAATTTCTGACCCGAACCCGAACCAACCCGAAATAGCTCAACCCGAACCTGATTTTTTTCGGGTGGGTTCGGGTTGGGTTATCGGGTTGTAAAGCATTTTAGTGTTAATTTGGGTTGATCGGGTGAGTTCGGGTAAAAAATTTTCAAAAAAATGCTAACTCGAACCCGTTGGGTTATCGGGTTGTAAAGCATTTTAGTGTTAATTTGGGTTGATCGGGTGAGTTCGGGTAAAAATTTTCAAAAAATGCTAACTCGAACCCGACCCGAACCCGAACCCGAACCAACCCGAAATGGCTCAACCCGAACCTGATTTTTTTCGGGTGGGTTCGGGTCGGGTCGGAATTTGACAACCCTAAGTGAGAGCCTAAGAATTTCAGCTCAAAGTATTTTTAATTGAGTTGAAGTGGTATTGCATAACTTGACTGTAGTAACCAAAATCCTCTAGTGAAAATCTTCTGAAAACTAAAGAAGATGAGATATAGAAGTTTATACTTTGAAATTCTAACAAATTCTCTTACTTAACTTTAAGCAATTTATTTTATTTCATGTTTACTGATTGATTATTTTTGTAGTTTGAAAAATCAGCTTGACTAAGAAATTGATATCAAGCTGTTAAGCCAACTTAACTCAGAGAAGTAAATTTTGTGTATGTTTATTCACTAAATTGATCTTATCAAACTATATGAAATAACAATTTCCAAACGGGAAATTTACATTTCTTGCCATGATGTTTTTCTATTTGCATTTTTAGTCCTGTCTCTTTGATTTTTTTGGTTATGTGATGATGATAAGGTAGGTTTTCAATAATCGGCAATTGGTTCTTGAATTATTACAGCTTTCGAGCAACCGCTGACTTGAACGTCGGAGTATCTTCGTCAGGATACCTTCCGGCGCCTTTAACTTTACTTTGTGACGCAGGTAACAACCCACTCAATTCATTCATTGGAGCTCTCGCAGGATCCCAACTTATTCGCTGAGTCGTAAAATCGGCCCATCCGATTTTAGGCAGCATCAGTATGTTTATTCACTCCCCGTAAACACTAAATTGATCTTATCAAACTATATGAAATAACAATTTCTAAACGGGAAATTTACATTTTTTGCCATGATGTTTTTCTATTTGCATTTTTAGTCCTGTCTCTTTGATTTTTTTGGTTATGTGATGATGATATATATACAATGTCACATCAGGCACCCTATTGGAAAGGACTAGAACAATTGAAAATACATTACTCAAACTAAAACTTGAGATCACAGATTATCAAAAAATTATAACAATATGTCTTGAGTAGTTAATTAGTAGTTATTTACCAGACAAATAAATGTTTGAATTTATTAACAGAACTTACATGATATTTATTTTTTCAAACAAAGTAACAAAAAATTTGAAGTATATAATTTCTTGACAAGTTTTAGTTCTGAGGAAAACAAAAGGCGGGTAAAATTCCATTTACCTTATTTACATACGAACAACTGGAGATGGCATCTCTGAAACAGGTGAACTGCAATGGGAACAGTTCTTGAGCGGAGCACAGAAGCGAAGAGGCACATATCAATGATGGCTTGAATCCCAATAGTTTAATCTCTAAAGAAATTAAAGTTTTTTTCATCCTTATTAATTAAAATAACTGTTAAAAAAATAAATTAGTTAATGTTATAAAATATTTTACTCACCATTTTGAGATTTCAGAATAATCTCAGTAGCTCGATGCTTCAAGGTTTGAATCGATGGTCGTTCTTCCTTGAATTCGAATAACGAGATGAAATAATTCAGAAAAGAAAATGGATTAATGGAACGCATTCGCCATCGAAGAGCTTCAAGGATTATTAATTCCATTCTTTTTATCGTAAATAAATCAAATATATAATCACCATCCTCCTGCACGAGAATGATCAAATATATTAGAGAAATTTATAAATATATGTCTAAATATATATATTTACGTACATAAACACATATATATTATTAAAAGTATTTTTTAATTTGACTATAATTTAATTCTGATGTGGGTTTATGTTAACGTTGGAAGTTTTTGGGCAATTTATTTACATTTTTGCATTTTAATCTAAATATCTTGAAAATGGTAAGGATAGATTTAGACATTTATTAAAATGACCAATATAGTTTTCATCGGGTTTAAGTTATAAGCATAATAATAATACATATACCATTACGGATTCTCGATTTTCGTTAGGTGCCACATTTTATAAGTTTACATGGGGTGAATTTTAATTTTAATTTGAATGTTTGGTTCTTTATGATTTGCAATTTTTGTAATCAATTTAAGTCCTAATCCTATATTTTTTTTCATTTTCGGTAATTATAGTAAATTGTCGTCGAGAATTCAGCACAACATTTAGTATCACATGGGAGATGACTTAAATGCCAAATAAAATAAATATTATAGACGACCAAAATAAAAAAAAAATGTATAATATAAAAACTAAAATATATATATGTCAGTTTTTTTTAATAATTCTATTTTCTCAAAATAGCAATATTCTTACAATAGTTTATTCATCAAGTTTCTTTTTATAAATCTCAAAATTTACTTATATACTAAGCTTATATATGTTAAAAGTACTTTATACAACTATATCAGATTATCTAAATAATATTCTGTGTACTTAACAACAATATATATTATATATAATAAACAAGGAGGATTTTGAGCTATATTTTTCGCCCTTCCAAGTCGATATATGGATTATTTAAAAAAAAATAGTTTATATAAGGGCTAATCCTTTATATAGGTCATAGACCCCTGTACATGTTTTAAATTGAGTGAGATGCGCGGATAGGTAGGGACCTAGGAGAGAGAACTTATATAACATGCTGATCCCCGAAACATATCCCAATATATCGATTATGTTGATATATACTTGAATCATTCGATATCAATTTTTTTTTTTTAATCTTAATGGAATTAAAATATATTAATCCACAACTTTAAAAAATATTAAATATTTTTTACCTGAAGAAGTGGAACAGGAACAACACTCTCCGGCCTTAACATTTTGAATGCTAATATAACACAAGAGACAGCAACTAGCTTCAACATCCATGGCTTGCCAACCTGCATGCTGTGAGACGAGACAAACCGATCCATATAGTTGATGGCGAGATACCGGACGGACTGGTCGCCGTCATTTCGATGTAGACGAAGGATCGAAGAAACGGCTTCGCGGCGGCGCGTGGAGATCATCTCCGAATCTGCTGATTCGAGCATCAACTTCTGGATGTAGGACTGGCTAGGCATGTGATCGGTTTCGTTTCCGAATAGCATCGATGGGAAGTTTTGATCGGAAGGCGGAAACGGGTTCTCGAGATCGAATTCGAACTCCATTGATGATTCTTGGAAGATCAGCTGAGGTCCTTCAGTTTTCTGCTCACTTCAACTCTTCGGACCTTCTCCTTTGCCTATATAAAGAGGTCCGATGGGAATGAATAATTTGTATTTATCGCATAAAAATACTTGACTACAATATGATATTTATTTGAAAATAAAAAAAGAATTTACACTGGAAATTTACTGGTACGAAAAAAGATAGTAAATAGTAATTATGGATTGCTTACAAAAGTAAATTCGATTATAATTTATATGTAATCCACCTTAATTACTTTTTGTTTGTTGCATTGGAGACTATATTATGAAGATTTGACGTTTAATACTGACAACTTGGTCTTCCCATTGTTCATATGTCAACTTTGAAATCAATAGATACTAAGTCTTATATTTAAGTTAATAGAACTATTAGATTGTTAATATAAAATTCACATTATTATCCACATATCCATATAAAAATACAAATATATGCATTATTGTTTCATCATTCCATGTAAACTACTAATATTAAATTTAACAAATAGAGATTTCGAAAGCGTGAAGGGACAAATATAATCTAACAAAAAAATAAATTCCCGTTTTTTTAAAAAAAAAAATTACATTAATCATATATGTTTTAGACTCTCAACATGAATCTAGTGTGACATCCTAAATTAATTGCATGGTGGTCATGATCATTTTAGTGGAATTATCATCATGGTTTTGATTCCCTATGCAAATTTAATTAAATTATATATGGTTGATTTTTCTCCACCTGCTGCTGCCTTTTCAGGTTGAAAAAAGATGTGAAACAACCATACATTTGGACTATTTCGAAGATAGAACTCAGAAGTTTAGTAAATCTCTGATTCACAAAAGATGCCAATTCGAACGACTTATGGCCAAGAAATGTGACAAATTTATAAATACACATTACGACTTTTAATTTCAAATTCAAACAACTCATGATATAATTATAAGAAATTTATTTATGTCTGACCCCTTTAAATATACGTTCATCAGCACGTGTTTCCTTCAAATTAAATTATAATTTATCACCAGAAATGCATTTGAAATTGCGTATATTTATGATATTATAATAATGAGTGGAAACTAACATCCTATTTCTGAATAGGATGGTCTTATTTGGAAATATTATAAATAGATTGTTTCTTTGAAAAGACAAATAAATAGATACTATTCTCGGGGAGAGACTATAAACCGAAAGACAAACACTCGTATGAGGCCGTCTCATGGATCATATTTCGTGAGACGGATCATATTTATGAAAATGTACTTTATGCTAAAAGTATCATTTTTAATAATAAATGTGATCCAGGAAAAAGTATATTTTATTTCAAAAGTATTAACTTTAATAATTGACCTGATCCATGAAAATTATTATTTTTATGTAACAAAAATTATTTTTCATACTAAAAGTATTATTATATGGATTTGGTTGATATGTCCCACATATATAAATCCATAAGACAGTCTCACAAGAAAGTTACTCGTATATATTTGGATGGTTTACTTGATTTCTATATATGATAAAGTTTAACTTTAATTTCAATGTATTTGAAAAGACATCTATGTTTTGTTACCCTTATTCTTGAACTTAAGAAACAAAAAGAAAATTGTGGAATAAGATAATATTCAAGTACTTCTGACTTGTTAGCTACAAACTTCAGAAACAATTCTTAATCTACTTTAATTTTTGTATGATTTTTGTCGCTTATATATATATATTCCTTCTAAAAACAACCGTGAAGAAAGGTCAAGATGTCTGTGATTTTATGTGCATGTTCACATATTATTTTATCATACCCCAAAGAATTAACTAGAGCTTTCACATATATCAAAGAAACCAAACTCAATTTTAACATCCTTTTCTTATGTAAGATCAAACTATTAATATATATATTAAATACTTACATTATTTTAGTGTCGACCGACGTTTATAATCTCAATATACCAAACCCTACTGACAAATTCTATTACATCTCATTTATCTATATGTTTTTAATTCAAAAACCCTATAGGAGCTAGAATAGTAAAAAACATAGGTCCCTTTTGTAGTTTTCACCTTTGACGTGCATGATATCCATGTAAAAAAGTACATGTGGACTTTCGACTCTGTTATATAAATTACCCCACCACAATATTGCAAAATAGGTTTTATAATAATTATATTCACAAATCTTGTACTTGTGGAAAGATGGCCACATACTTGAGGACATATTATTCATAAAAACATACATTTGAGGACAAAAAACGAAAGCTGTCTCTCTGCATGACTAGAAATCACATTTTAGTTTTATTCATAATTTGTAGCCTTTTGCTTGTAAGAGTGTTGCTCACTTGCTCTTTGATATGTTTTTATAAAAATTTGGTTAAGTTTGTAATAATTCACATTGGGTACATCTAGGAGTAAGATATCTAATTTTGTTTGTAGCTTTTGTTTCTATATTTCTTTTACGGGAATTTTTTTTTTTTTGGATCTGTTGATGATAAAATTTTACACGAATCTGTTGTTAGTAAAAAAAAATTCGTTTTCAACTGTTGAGAAAATGTTCTAAGTTTTGGTAAGGACAAAATCAACTCGAAAATTAATCGATCAGATCAAGATAGATCTAACAACATGTGTTGGATAAAACAGATCGCATTCAAACTGAGTAAAGTCAACTCAGTTCTAGGACCATAACAGTGGAGCATATCATATCGAGTTTGAAGCGTAGAACAGATCAGATTAGGATATTCAAATCAGAACAGTGCAGAATAAATAACTAAGTAGATCGTTTTGAAGCGTCGGACCGATCAGATCGGAACGGATTTCAAGGCTTTGACTTGACAGAATATTTGTAGTAGTTGAACAACTCATTATACAATCAAAATGTGTCAGGGTTGGCTCTGTACGAGGTTTATCTATATTGAGCAAAAATGATGAATGTAAATGGAACGGAGCAAAGTACAAGTTTCTAATACTCATTTATTATATAAGGACGGATTAATCGATCGAGTCTACCTGACACTTTTTATCACCGTTTGGATCCGAAGAGTATAAAAGGATGAAGAAGTAAACTGAAGAGAGGACTTCTCGAACTCTGGCATTAGGATTATTCAAGCTTTTATCTTTTACATATCGTTTCTCATTATTTTCATTATCTTCTATATTGGTTCAGTCGCGTATTGAATCAGATAGGCTTTGATTATACATATCATATTAGATCAAGCCTTAAAACATTTGTAATCAAAGCGTCTGTGTTGTTTGAAAATATATACTAGGTGTTCAGATCGAGTGTTGCCTGACTGAGTAGTTTAGGATGCTCTGTATCTAATTCAAAGTCTTCTAGTGGATATCCTTCCAGTTTGGAAGAAAGGAAGACGTAGAAACTCAACTTTGAACTTCGAGAAATATATTATGACTCTTATATTTTTATGTGAGGTCCGGGGCTCAAAAGAGGGCGGGGAGTGATCGTCGGTGCCAAGAGGTTGCACGGATAATGAGCGGATCTTGGCAGGCTTCTAGAGGCGAAACGGGCACATGAATGAACCGATCCCACACCGGAATGAGAGGGATTACGAGACTGGGAAGTTATCGTTGTTACTCTTATTATGTAACAAATTAGTGATCCTACAAGCTTTTCTATGATCAATTGAGTGACCGTGGATAAATATACATATGTATCTAATATCTTATATCTTGTACTGGATTACTTCATTATGTACCCGATTGTTAGAGTAGATGCCCAACTAGCCAACTTGTGGCGTGTGGGTTTTATAGACTCTTGTACAAACAATCTTTATATATGATATTCGCATTATTTTATATGGCATTCTTTACTTTCATTATGTGTGTAATGATTTACAATTGCGTTGAGTAAAGACCTAGAATGCACTAAAGCGTATGTTAGATGTGATAGTGGGTATGACGGCTATCATCGAACACATCTAATAGTCGTTGTGTATTCTGAACATGTTCCTAGTCGATTGGGCCGTCAAAATCAGGATAAGGCCGCCCGAGTTCGAGACTAGTATCTGCGATGCGAAGTACCATGTTTCATTGGTAGGAAAATTGTGATGTTCTGAGCATGCAGATATATAGTGACCTGGTGATCTATCGAACTACCCTCCCGCCCGCCGCCGCCACTTCGCCGGAATTTGTTCCGGCCTAGTTTTTCGAGGAGTATTCGTTCGTGCTGATCTCGTCAGGGCTTCTAGTGCAGCCTGACGAAGGAGTCTCGGATCTGGTCGTGGACCGGATTGGCGTAAGCTACCGCAATCTACCGAGAAGAGCCGGATTATTGTAATACCGGTTGGAGCCAGGCACAAGTGCCAGCGAGGTAACATGCTAAAACGCCCTATGTATGACGATTATTGTAATTGTCTGATTTGTCGTATTGATCGCCTCCCGGCACCTGTTTCTTGTTCTTCCGCTGCCTAGCCGGGGGCGGATCCGGATCCCCAACACCGATATCTTATGACATGTAATGGGTTTACATCAATGTGTACCAAATATCTTATATCTTGTACTGGATTTACTTCAATGTGTATCTAATATCTTATATATTGTACTGGATTTATTTAAACATGTACCCGATATCTTAGAGCTTGTACTGGATTTACTTTAATGTGTACCAAATATCTTATATATTGTAATGGATTTACTTCAATGTATACCCAATATCTTATATATTGTACTGGATTTACTTCAATATGTACCCGATATATTATGACCTGTACTGGATTATATTTCACCATTGTTCGATATGTGACCAATTGAGTCACGGTTTAAGTTGAATTTTTGAGTGACCGTGGCTAAATATACATGTACCAAATATCTTATAGCTTGTACTGGATTTCATTCAATGTGTACCCAATATCTTATATAGTGTACTTGATTTAGTTCAATATGTACCCGATATCTTATGATCAGTACTGGATTTATTAATGGGGAAGACATAAGGGTAATATAGTAAACTGTAATCACTGGAGAGTTGAAACATATTTTCTGGTTGTGTCAGGGACCGGAAACAAAGACTTTCTTAAACAGGAACTAAGCACAAATTTCAGTTTTGTTTTGGGGAGTTTTTCACAATTTACCCCGCTTCAAACACAAAAAAAGACACAGTAAAAAAAAGGACAGATAGGAGGAATTTTCACTTCAAAAGTCGCGCGGCAGCAAAACGAGACATTGGCATGCACCTAACTTTGACTTGATTCAATTTAACAAATTTTTAAAGAACTCAATACTTTTTTCGACATTTTCTTTAATAAACGTGTTCATTTCAAGATTCAAAAAATTTCTTGACTTTGCTACTCACCCAGAGAAAATCTGGTCTGCACTAGACCAAGTCAAAAGTGCAACAACATGATAATTCTAATACATTTGGTGTCACTACTCAGTTTAATGATTATATAATGTACAACTATATCAAATTACACTGAACTCTTATATATCGGTCTCGTTTAATCCCTCTCCTATCTTTGTGCCATATAAGAGAATTCAATGAGAACATAGCATAAAAAAAGAAAAGAAAAAGAAAAATGACTCCATGTGTTGATATACGGAACGTTCTCACCAAGCTTGCATCTGGCTGTCTTCTTCATCTGTTATTTTATATCCATTTAAATGGACCAACATTGACTAAGCTTAGATAGTGTCTAAACTTAGTTTTATTCACTGTCTCAGTAAGCATGTATTTCTCTCTAGGTATCTTCTCCACCGTTATCGCCAGCCCCTTCGGAATTATATCCCTCACGAAGTGTAACTTTACATGAATGTGCTTGATCTTTCATGAAAAACGTGATACGTAGTAAAGTGGATTGTATTTTGATATTACATCCCCACCTCTCCAATCATTCATTTTAACCACAAAGCGTCTTTAACTGTTATTGGATACGTCAATATATTCTGACCCTGTTGTAGAAAGGCCTACTACGTATTGTATATTTGCTTTCCAACTTATGGTTGTACCGAACTTGGTGAAGATGTACCCTATTCATCCAATCTTAAGCATGAATCCATGAAGTACCTGAGAAGCCCCTATTATCCAATAGGATGGCGAAGTGCTTGTTAGAGACTTCCTTGAGTCGACGTTCCCTACAAAATCTTAGTCTACGCATCCTACTAGTTGTTCATTCATGGTTTCTTGTCCATTAGACTATAGCTCAAGATAAGTAGTACCTTTAAACATCGTTCCTCTTGTTGTACATTATTACTAATCACATCTTATTCCTATAAGAGTATTATTTATCTTCTATCAATCAAATCATTACATATTTATTTCATAGCAATCAAATCTTTAGTTATTTATCTCATACAAATCATTAAAATTATAATATTATCCCTCGAAGTTTTCTTTTTATTATATATATTATTTTTACAAAGTCTAAAAATATAATTTAATTCCAAATTTAATCAATCAAACCAAACATATTACTTTTATTAAATATTATTTTATAACCAACTCAATCATTTTATAATCATATCCTTTATTTATTAATCATATCTTATAAAATCTCATCCAGCGTGACAAACGATGTCTTAATGTATCTCAAAGTCCATTTCATCCCTTCCCAATGTTCTCTACTTGGGTTGGACATGAACCTACTGATGAGGCACACAGCATAAGCCAAATCTGGCATGCTACACACCATCTCATACATTATGTTGTGAACTGCATTTTCATACGGGAATCTAGCCATGTTTGCCTCGTCCTCATCAGTCTGAGGTGCTTGTTCATTTGATAATCTGAAGTGTTGGTCCAGTGGGGTTGAAAGAGACTTTGATTCATGCATATTAAATCTATGCAGGACCTTCTTTAGGTATGGACCTTGTATAAGAAATAGTCCCCTTGCTTTCCAACTTCTTATGATTTCCATGCCCAATATTTTCTTGACATTTCCTAACTCTTCAATTTCAAACTTCTTACCAGATCCCTTTTAATATTCCGAATTTTAGCCTTGCTTTAGAAATTTCAGTTTTGTTTTGGGGAGTTTTTCACAATTTACCCCGCTTCAAACACAAAAAAAGACACAGTAAAAAAAAGGACAGATAGGAGGAATTTTCACTTCAAAAGTCGCGCGGCAGCAAAACGAGACATTGGCATGCACCTAACTTTGACTTGATTCAATTTAACAAATTTTTAAAGAACTCAATACTTTTTTCGACATTTTCTTTAATAAACGTGTTCATTTCAAGATTCAAAAAATTTCTTGACTTTGCTACTCACCCAGAGAAAATCTGGTCTGCACTAGACCAAGTCAAAAGTGCAACAACATGATAATTCTAATACATTTGGTGTCACTACTCAGTTTAATGATTATATAATGTACAACTATATCAAATTACACTGAACTCTTATATATCGGTCTCGTTTAATCCCTCTCCTATCTTTGTGCCATATAAGAGAATTCAATGAGAACATAGCATAAAAAAAGAAAAGAAAAGAAAAATGACTCCATGTGTTGATATACGGAACGTTCTCACCAAGCTTGCATCTGGCTGTCTTCTTCATCTGTTATTTTATATCCATTTAAATGGACCAACATTGACTAAGCTTAGATAGTGTCTAAACTTAGTTTTATTCACTGTCTCAGTAAGCATGTATTTCTCTCTAGGTATCTTCTCCACCGTTATCGCCAGCCCCTTCGGAATTATATCCCTCACGAAGTGTAACTTTACATGAATGTGCTTGATCTTTCATGAAAAACGTGATACGTAGTAAAGTGGATTGTATTTTGATATTACATCCCCACCTCTCCAATCATTCATTTTAACCACAAAGCGTCTTTAACTGTTATTGGATACGTCAATATATTCTGACCCTGTTGTAGAAAGGCCTACTACGTATTGTATATTTGCTTTCCAACTTATGGTTGTACCGAACTTGGTGAAGATGTACCCTATTCATCCAATCTTAAGCATGAATCCATGAAGTACCTGAGAAGCCCCTATTATCCAATAGGATGGCGAAGTGCTTGTTAGAGACTTCCTTGAGTCGACGTTCCCTACAAAATCTTAGTCTACGCATCCTACTAGTTGTTCATTCATGGTTTCTTGTCCATTAGACTATAGCTCAAGATAAGTAGTACCTTTAAACATCGTTCCTCTTGTTGTACATTATTACTAATCACATCTTATTCCTATAAGAGTATTATTTATCTTCTATCAATCAAATCATTACATATTTATTTCATAGCAATCAAATCTTTAGTTATTTATCTCATACAAATCATTAAAATTATAATATTATCCCTCGAAGTTTTCTTTTTATTATATATATTATTTTTACAAAGTCTAAAAATATAATTTAATTCCAAATTTAATCAATCAAACCAAACATATTACTTTTATTAAATATTATTTTATAACCAACTCAATCATTTTATAATCATATCCTTTATTTATTAATCATATCTTATAAAATCTCATCCAGCGTGACAAACGATGTCTTAATGTATCTCAAAGTCCATTTCATCCCTTCCCAATGTTCTCTACTTGGGTTGGACATGAACCTACTGATGAAGCTCACAGCATAAGCCAAATCTGGCATGCTACACACCATCTCATACATTATGTTGTGAACTGCATTTTCATATGGGAATCTAGCCATGTTTGCCTCGTCCTCATCAGTCTGAGGTGCTTGTTCATTTGATAATCTGAGGTGTTGGTCCAGTGGGGTTGAAAGAGACTTTGATTCATGCATATTAAATCTATGCAGGACCTTCTTTAGGTATGGACCTTGTATAAGAAATAGTCCCCTTGCTTTCCAACTTCTTATGATTTCCATGCCCAATATTTTCTTGACATTTCCTAACTCTTCAATTTCAAACTTCTTACCAGATCCCTTTTAATATTCCGAATTTCAGCCTTGCTTTGGCTTACCACTAGCATGTAGTGTGCATATAGGAGTAGATAGGCTACAACAGTCCCATTTTCTCTCTTTATGTATATTCTTCTTGTGATTCAGATACTGGACTTTTGTACTCTGTCCTTTACTTGTGTGTTCAGCCCTCTGAACTCCACCCCAATTGGTAATACATCTAAGTCACACTTGTTTTTTGCATGACCTAGTCGTTGGCTCTCTGGGTAATCCATCCATCAAATATCACATCTCTACTTATGAAACACTCTTGTTCCCATGGTTCTAAGCACCACATCTTATGTCCCTTGACCCGGGGTGGATAGCCGATGAAAATATCTCTCTTTGCTCTTGCAACCAACATCCCCTATCTAGTGTGAGCATAGCCATATGCTCAAACATCTTTAAGTTTCTGTAATCTACTGGATGATTATACCACGACCCCATTGGTATAAATAAATAAGGCATACACAAGAATGTGGATCTTGTGTATTCTTGTGTATCTTGTGTATACTGGGGAGTGCTCTTATTTAGTTGTATCTTCATGTAGGATCCAGCTCTCAATATTTATCATCTCTTCATGTTTAGTCTTCCAAGTGCTGCATTTATAGCTTCCAAACGTTAAGAAAAAACAGATATAGCCGTTGAAAAGCTTCTGTCACTTATTTGTTCACTTTTGACTCCCTTATCGTGTACTAGTCTGTTATGATCTATGTTTTTGAATTATTGATCTGTGTTGAACAGCTTTGTGATGTTCTTAACTGGTATGATATGTGTTGAGCTAATATGTGTTGATATGTGCTGAACTGATCTGTGTTGCTTTGAACTGATTTGATCTGTGGTGATTTGCTGAGATGATCTGTGCTTGTCCAAACTATGTGCTTAACACACAATGTTCACGAATTTCCAGGTTGGCCACTTTGTTACCACACAACAGGTTCTGTTTGGACAATTCTATTAGTCCCATTTTACTCACATTACCGAGTCTCATGTGTCAGTTCATAGCTGTGTCAGCCTCAGATTTAATCACGGTGGCTGAGCTTCCAACCACTGTGCTGCCTTGTAATGAATATAGTCCATGTTTTTTGGTCTCTTTCATGACAGTCAGGGATCCTTTTACTGCCTTTAATACACCATTTTGTGCCTCAATGAAGTATCCATTCATTTCCAGCATACCAAGAGATATTAAGTTCCTCTTGTTGAGTTCAGGGATGTACCTTACATGTAGCAGGACCCTTTTAGTACCATCATACATCTTCCGCCTAACTGAGCTGATACCAGTCACTTTGCACCCTCTGTTATTAACCAACAACACTAAACCTCCATCAATAGATTCTAAGGTCTCAAACCACTCTTTATTTGGACACATGTGAAAGCTCCACCTTGAGTCTAGGATCCATTGGTGGTGGTTTCATTTAGATCAACCACTAGGGCATCTGATGACTCATAACCATCAGATATGACTACATCACTTTCACCATCCTTAAGCTGAATTGGTTTTCTTCCTCTCCCGGCAGTCCCTTTTAAAATACCTCTCCTTATGGCAGTTACAGCATCTAAAGTGAGTCTTGGAGGATTTATGATTGCTTGTAGTAGAGGTGTTAGATCTTGATCTGGATCTTGCCTTCTTGTATGCTCCTTTGTTCACGTTTTTCTGATCTGCCTCAAACAAAAAATCCATCCACGTTGCTGGTTTCTTTCCCACGAGTTTTCTCCATAGCTCTTTGGCTTTATAGCTGACTGTACTTCTTTCAAGGGAAATCGTTTGTTCCCTTCCACAGAGTATGGTATTCTTGAAGTGATCATAGCTTCTTGGCATGGTGTTGAGTAGCAACAGTCCCTTATATTCTCCTTTTTCAGTTTCACGTCTATATTTACAACATCATCAATGACCTTGTTAAACTCGTGAATCTGTTACAGAAATATTCAAGCGTGCAGCTTCAAAGAAATAAAGCGATTTATTTGGTTCGATCATGATGATTTACATCCATGGGAAAGGGAGATATTTTATTGATGATATAGTGTACAATAACAATAAATGTTTATACAGAACTCTTCTCTATCGGTGTTGTTCAAACCTCTCCTATCTTTGTTCCATATAAGAGTGATGCCTCGGAATGTCACCTCGGGACCCGAGGACCGAGCTGCACGCTTCCCATGCCGAGGTGCCCAGAGAGCTCGGGAGGATTACTCGAGGAGGTACAAGGTATTGCCCTTTAATTTGATGCTCCACGGGAAGATCATGTCTCTAGAGTCCAAGCAGTTCATGCCTCTCTAGGCTCTAAAATCACCGCAAATCACGGAGACAATCTCGTCCGAGATAACCATCAATCTGAGCGTGATCTTCGTCGTGAAAAGTGTCCAAGCGCATCGTGCACCGGGAAAAGAGCCCTAGCGTACCACATGCTGGGTAATGCGCTCATCGCCACCGCCTAGTCTCTTCTATTAATTTTCAAGTTTAATATAACTATATATAAACATGAATATCAGAAACCTTAATCTCATCTTTCTTGTTCACTATATTACTACAAAGACTCATGCACATCTATGGAGAGCACAGTAGATTGAATATTAAAACCTTAGTCCCATCTTTCTTGTTTGCTTTCATTTTATTACAATTTGCTAATATACAATATATTTCACTAGATTACTGTAAAGACTCGTGCACATCTTTGGAGAGCATGGTAGAAACGATAACTGGTCTATCAGTTTCGCCGGCAAAATCTCTTGCTCCGGAGTTTCTTCAATTCCATTTCAACAGATTGTTTTATGATTTTTCCCAGAAAAGCTGATATTTTTTAAACTATGGCATATATTTCTATCAAAATGAAATCTCACCAAACTTATGTCCTAAATTTTCTCGTCTTCATTAATTAGCGGGGGATAGGAGGTTGATAATCATTCCTCATCTGGACACGTTTTTTAAAAACGTTTTTAGTGTTTTTAAAGTTAAAAAAACTTAAAATATGTGTTTGGATAAGATTTTTAGAAAATGTTTTTGAAAAATATTTTTAAAAAACTAGTTTTGAAGTACACTTTTTTAAGAATAAGTGAAAGGTGTTTTATAATATTTTAGAATACAAAATATAGGTATACAAACGATCAATTAAATTTTTTTTATTAGATTAATTTTTTAGTGTTATTTTAATATTATTTCTTAGTTATAAATCATTTTCTAAAATAATTATCTAAACATTTTTTAGTCTAAAAATATTTTTATAAAATAGTTGTCCAAACGCATACTAAACTTTAAAAAAACTTGACAACATTTTACAAGAATCTTTTTAAAAACATTTTTATAAAAATATTTTTGGAAAACCTGTCCAAACGGAGCCGTAAGTTTTTTTTTAAATCAAGCCAATTAGTACAAACAAATGATAAGACTCAACATCTTTATTTAACCGGTGTATATGATAATTTCTGTGTTATGCATATATCTCAATTTCTTATCTCATCACCTATTATTTCATCACACGAGCAAAGTGGTGGGAACAATCTTCACTATCTCATTCTATTGCATCATTTTGAAAGCTAATAATATAATTTATTTATTTACTATTTCCTTAGCATATCACTCTAGCCAAACACAATCTATAACATGTATATACCATGGGTCCAAAAATGGATATAATCTTTATTTTCGTGATACAAAACTTGCTATCATATTTCTGTAAGCATATAGATGTGGAGAAGACCGGATAAGGAGAAGTGGGGAATATTATCTAGATAAGGAGTAATTAAGAAGACCGGATTAGGAGCGGTAGGAAGTTAGTCGGATAGAAGAAATTGATTGGAGCAAACAAAAAATGGAAGAATTTGACCGGAGTGGACAAAGAGTGTCTTCTGGATAACAGAGACTGGTGGAGACATTATCCGCCAGCCGATGAGGAGTTCTCAGGATAAATGAAAATAGCCTCCATGTCAAGAAGATCCATACCAAAGCACTGAATCTGACAATCAGTATTTATCATGTTTGAAGTTGCAAAAAGATAAAACGTCATCTCATAACACTTTGAATGCTAAAATATGATCATTGCATCCTTATATGAATGCTTCAAGGATGTTTGCTTACGTCCTTTATGTTTACTATTTTTCCCATAAATCAAGGAATCAAAAGATAAAACAAAACAAAGCATTAACTGGACCAGCGAAACTCTAATGGAATAGAGATGATAAATATTGAAAGCTTGGGGTTCCTACATGAAGATACAACTAAATAAGAGCACTCCCTAGTATGTGAGGATATATTTGAGATAAATGTACTCTAATATATTAAATCCTCACAGTGTCACACATAATCACTCACACAAATAAATGAGAGATGAGCTGAACAGATTAGTTGAGTGAGAATCGTTATACAAAGACATTAAATACTGTGCTTGTAGTCTTGACATAAAACACATTGAACATATGCAGATTGAGGTTGAGGCCTACAATCATGAGTGCTCTAAGATTTCCAATTTAGGCTATGGGTAGGTACTAAATCGAATTAGGTTTGTACAAAGTCTTGTCTAAATCAAAGTCTTCTAGTGACCTTCCAAGAATGGAAGAAATGGAGATATAGAATGTGTTGCCTTTGAACTTCTATACAAATTTGTGTTTAGTTATCGTATCACTTAATGATTTCAATATGCATTGTTGAAATATTTTAAGTGTTTAATAAAATGTTTCAACCAAACTGGTTTTGCAAATTCAACTTACATATTTTCAAATGTTTACAAATGCATAAATCGATTTTTAGATGATTATGTCGAGTATTTTCTACTTTATTTAAAATAATACTCGATATAATCTCTCGATGATGGAAAACTTCAAGAACCCGAAGTATTTCAACTCATCGGAACGCAAAAGTTTTTAAAATACTTAGGTGTGTTTATTCACCCCCTTAGACACATATGATCTTAAAAAATGGTATCAGACCAAGTTTTTTGAAGAGCATTTGAATCGATTCTTTTCAAAAAATTGTTTTACATATATATGCCAGTCGGTTTTTCTGGGGCTTGCAAAGATCTAGGGAAAAATGGCATAGCTCGAGTGACCAAATGACCAACTACTTTTTGCAAACAAGAATTGTAGAGGGTCGCAACTGTATAAAATTCACAACCCGTGATGCACTACGAAAGGTGTTTATTTGTTCAAGTTGAGACAAGTGTGTTGCTATTATTATGGACATTTTAAACAAAGTTGAAGTTTTTGTCAAGAAGCCTTGCATTAATTATAAAAGGCCAACGAAGCTCAAGTGGCTAGTAATAGCATTTGGCTAGGAAGCTGAATATAACATGTGAGTAATAGGGCCGAATTTTCATACTTTTATAAAAAAAATTTTAATGAAACTTATTTGATATTTTGCAAAAATTATTTATCTTTTTGCAAAAATAAAATGGAAAAAAAATAAATCAGTGGTCTCTGTTGTACGAAATTACGAATAAGCTGAAGGATTATTCTATCCAGCTAGAGACGAGATTCTATCCATAAGGCACAGCACTGTTTCTGTCAAGAAAGTATCTCTGAATTTCGGAAAAATTTAAGAAACAAGGGTGAAAATCATTCCGATAATCTCAACCAACGATTCACGATTGCAAATTAAGCTAGAAAATTAAGATGGCGGTGGCCAATGCTTGGGCGACTGGACACTCCGCCGTTCCGACGCCACAGCTCCGACCTTTTTCATCAGCTTCACCGGAAACCGGCCCTTTCTCCAAGAAGAAATATTCGATCGATTTCTCTAGTAATGTTCTTGTTACGAGAAGCAAGAATTCAAAGCTGGCTTGCCATTGCGCAAGTAATATCGAGAGTGGTAATCATGGCAACTCTGGGAGTAATAGTAGCAGCTATTGTTCTTCAGCATCACCATCATCTGCAGATTGGGATTGGAATAGGTGGACGCGCCATTTTTCTGAGATTGAGCATGCTGAGAGCTATGCTTCTGTTCTCAAGGTTCAGTTTTTTTGCACACACCGGTTCTTGTATATGTTTAAGAACGCAGTTTGTGGGCTGATCGTTGTTATTGTAAAGGGCTGTTGTGGATTTAGTGTCGGAAATGCTTTTGGCTTTATCTTTTAGGATAATACATATGGTTTTGGCTTTTATTTTCTATATGTGCATTAAGCTATTCTAGTAGGACTTTGAAGTTGCTACTGACCGAGTAATGGGACCTCTAAATGGGTATCTCTACTTTTTTGAGTGATTTTATAGGAAGAAGGAATTTTAGACAAGACAACTGTTATTCCATTTTGAGAAATAATGACTTGTCATGGTTCACAGTTTCAATTGGATGAGGTAATAGAGAGTGAAGACTTCCAGGAAGCTGCTACGTTGAAAAAAGCAATCATGGAGACAACATCAAAAGACAGTATCGCTGAAATTATGTCTCAACTGAAGGTAAATTAGTATTCAAATTGAGTTATATGATTAATTTTTCAAAAATTTTGATCAGTTTTTGTTTGTTTCAGTGTGCAGTTGAGGAAGAACGTTACCAAGATGCCTCAAGATTATGCCAAAGTACGGGAAGCGGTCTGGTAATATACAGATTTGTTTCAGTATTTCCCATTTCTCGGTCTATAAATGCTATACATGGTGTCAACCTTCTTTCCCAGTTTCCTTTTCATGATAGGTATTAATTTGGGAATGGGAATTCTGTGTAGCAGAATATTGTACAATTTACACTTTAAGTTTTTTTCTCTGATCATATGCCGAATATACGAAATAAATGTTTTGATAATAAAACCTGTATTTTTTTCATAAATCTATGCTCACAGGTAAAGGCGTGGGAGAACATAGCAGATGCACATCCTACCTTCTTGTTCCTTGTTTCATCTGTCCAAGGTCTTGCTTGAATGCTAGAAATCTGCTATTGCTCATATATATTTCATACATGCAGGTTGGTTGGTGGGTTGGATATTCTAAGGACTCAGATGATCCTTTTGGGAGATTGATTCGGATCACTCCTGGAATGGGCAGATTTATTGGCAGAACTTACAGTCCAAGGTGATAATAAGAAATTGAAGAGGAGAGCAGTTTCCTTTTTTTGATGTCCTTACTTTTCAAGCATAAAGCTCAGGTAACAATGAAATTTTTGCAGGCAGTTGGTCACCTCATCTCCTGGATCTCCGCTGTTTGAAATTTTTGTGGTTAAAGATGCAAAAAATGGGACACACAAGATGCAGGTGATCTGAATAGTCTATTAGTTTTTGTTGCCAGCTGTGGCTCAATGTGGAAGTTTTCTTGGAAGCTTCTCTTATTTTTTTTATTAAAAATGGAACAAATAATTTTAAACATGTGTGCACATAGTGTGACTCAAATTCACAGACAAAATCCTGGAAAACCAGCTTCTTCAACCATAAACTATTTGGTTGGCCACAGAAAGCCTATATGATCCAATTCTTCTCTCAGTTTGAGTTCTGAGTCAGATAATATTTCTCCTTACATGAGCACTGTCGGTTTGTGTGGGATGAATTCGGAACTGACGAGCATGGGGTTGAAATCAAGCTTCTGTCGCCTATATTACCTATCAACTGTTTTAAAAGTCCAATAAATTTGATCATAGTGCTGAAAATAAGGCCGAATCCACAGTGTTTGAACTTCCGTAGTAAGTGCTGTGGCTTAGGTTCTGCCCTTTACACCTGAAATTGCTCGCCGCCCATCTTTCTGATGATTATATAGATTTATAATCACCTCGGAAAAGGTTCTTATGCACTGCATCTTTACAGGTTGTATTTCTAAAACGAACTAAAGGAAATTCGGCTAATTCAAGTACATCATCTGATAAATCCACTAAGTCATCAGCTAGTGAGATTGTGGACACACCAGTAGTTGATGATAAAGTAGAAGAAAGTGAAGCGGAAAAAAGAAAAGTAAAAAGTATTGATATGGAAGGAGCTGACGAAGGAATAAAAAGTGTCATGAATTTTCTTAAAGAAAAAATTCCAGAACTGAAGTTTAAAGTAATGAAAGTTAATGTTACTGAAGACATAACTGAGGATACTGTGAGGCATTTGATAGAAGAAGATAATGAGAATACAACCAGTGAGGATTCAGAGGACGAAGCAGGTGATATAGATGGCAATCAGCTAGATCGAGTCACTGCTCAAGGAGATAATGACACATTGGGAGATGAAAAGAATCTAGACATGAAACTTTACATTGGAGGAGTATTGCACAATAAAGAAGACGATCATACAAAAGATGAGTTTGTTCGTGTCCCAGCAAATATAAAGGATATGGAGAGGGATTCCTTTGTGTTTCATATTCCAAAGAGAGATCAAGATAATGGCGCAGAAGAAAATACAGCATCAAAGGTGAAGGTGGTGGCAGCTATCACTGCACAAAGTGTTTCTGAACTTATGCCTCCTGATGTGGCCAAGGTGTTCATGGGCTCTGATAAAGTTTCGTCTAAGGTATGAATGAAACATGAGTGTATATTAGTAAAGAAAAAGTTACAGGAAAAAAGAATTAGTAAATATGTGCTTCCAAAGTTCTTATTGAATCAGGAGTTGAAATATTGCATCTTTGCAATTATGCGCCTTTGATCTGATAAACTTTACTATGTTTACCTCGTGTGAGGTTGGGGAAACTTGGGGATATCCTGATCTTATCATTGAATATGTACTCCGACCTGGCCTTTCCAATGTGGTTACTGATTTTGAACAAAATTTTGCCCTAAAAGTGTTCTGCACCTTGAATAATGGATCTCGTTTAAATATCTTTGTGTTTCTATCCGTTGTCTTAATCATCCAATGCTTAATGTTGATAATTTCAAAACTCAGAATTGTTGTGATCACAACAGATTTCCAAAGATGTTCGAGAAATGGTTAAGCTTGCTGTCAGTCATGCTCAGAAGCAGAATAGATTATCTGAGTACACAGATTTTAGTCGTATTACTACCCCCCAAGGTGCTTTAGATCCATTTGATGGTGAGTTTACGTTCTTGCCGTTTCCCCGTGCATGTGTATTTTAACAAAATTGACAAATCTCACTCTAGATGTATTATTGTTGCTTCAGGTCTATATGTTGGTGCATTTGGCCCTTATGGAACTGAGGTGGTTCAATTAAGGCGGAAATATGGCAGCTGGACAGTGAATAGTGATGAAAAATCTTCCGACATGGAGTTCTTCGAGTATGTTGAGGCAGTTAAGCTGACCGGGGATCTGAATGTTCCAGCAGGGCAGGTTAGAGTTTGGTCCATTTCTCATTTAGCGGTTGATTTGTTGAATATATGCTAACCTGGTGCCTGACATATGTCTAGGTGACTTTTCGTGCTAAAATTGGGAGAGGTAATCGGCTTGCTAATCGGGGAATGTATCCAGATGAACTTGGAGTGGTATATACTCGTGACCCTCTTCTCTTGCCTTTGCTGATGCTCGTGGCCCACTTAATACACTTGACTTCTAAATCTATTAATAGAGTGGTGATATAAAAAAGGTAATGAAGAAGGGAAACAAGGGTCAAAGTGACTATGAAATGAAAGTAAAAACAAAAAATGAAAAGGAACATAGAGAGTTTAGAACTTTCTTTCTTTTTAAAAGCTGAAGTTTAGTTGAGAATCTTTTTGTTACACTGAAGCCGAAAGAAATTTCCAATCTATTGTGCCAACCGTATGGAGTTGCCATGTTAAATGGAGTTTAATATTGGGCTGTATATCAATATGAGTAGAAGATATGAGATGCAGATATGAGGATATTAAGGTAGATGTGCGTATATACGCGGTTGGACAAGGCAAGAAATGAGAACATTAGAGAAAAAGTCAGTGCCTGCTTGTTTAGAGGGACGATTAAGATGAGAAAGATATGACTAATAAATTACCCAATTAGGTTATGTGAGATAATGACAAATATGTGCATCAACTGGGTAAAAGAGAGAATTGTTTAGGAACGAAAAAAGAGGATAACATTATTTAACATAAATGAGAATAGAACATAGGTTATAGTGCAATGGTGTACGGTGATCCCACTTATTGGGATAAAGACTTCTAGTAGTCATATTATGCCGAACCATAGCAATGCTTCGGCTACGAAAACATGGACTAAGCTTTGAGTTGGGCAACATAAAGATGCTAAACTATCACGTTCGCCCTTGAGAAAAGATTAAAAGCTTTTATGTTACGAACTTCGAAACAACTATTTACTTTTTTATAGGTTGCAAGTTACAGAGGCCAAGGAAGGATTGCAGAATTTGGGTTCCAGAATCCTAAGTGGGTTGAGGGGGAACTATTACAACTAAATGGCAAGGTATTGAAGTTGCATGCACAAATTCCTATCAAATTTTGTCCTCTAGGATTGCCTTGTTTATTGATCATCCTCGATGGTTGCACAGGGTTTGGGGCCATACGTGAAAGGTGCGGATCTTGGTTTTCTTTATGTTGTCCCAGAACAAAGTTTTCTTGTGTTGTTCAATCGTTTGAGACTACCAGAGTAAGTTGAACCAGCAAAATCATATACCTCTTGCGGCTAGATTTTGGAGCTAACACTTTCGAGTAACATGTATTATTTTCCTTTTCTTTTTTAATTAACGTTGTTTGATCTTGTTGAATGTCTGGAGAAATTTTGACACTGGTTGTGGTGCATGAAATGATAATAGAAGAAACATATTTTTGGTTTAGTGTGGAAAGCGATGAAGCTGTAAAGTATTGTTATTTTGGTAAATATCATCCTTTGAATGTCATTTGTTTGATGTAAGTTGTTTGCTTGAGAACCATGGTCATCAATCCCCCATGTAGACTAAAACTAGATAAATATTCATCCTATTTCGTTAGTCTATACCGAATTTTGTTATAGAAAATTGTGTGCATGATGGGCTAAAGCATGGAAACAAAGGAACACTGGTAAAACAACCCTTTTGATGTGAGGAAAAGGCCCTGGACTTGGCTACCTTTTTGTGCAGATAAAAGGTGGTGAATCCAGCCTAAAACACTATATTCCCTTGACACCTTATATCCCTTGAGATGCTCACACTTCGGAATTCGAATGAACGAGGATATGAACAATGAAACATTGGGTAGATATTTGGATTTCGTAGGAGTAGATTCTTGAACTTTAGGTCGATGGAATTTCTGGAAATCACCATTGGATTTGGGAAGACTAGGCAGTGTTGAAGAACCCGAAGGTTTGGTCGTTTTCCCCTCCGAGTGCCTTAATTCGAAACCGTTAACTAGACTTGGAAAAAGGGGATAGTTGGAAAGGAGTATGAATTTGCATGAGAGCCAAAAAAGAGGTCACAAAATGTAATTTGGTGATATTATATTATATATTGGTGACTTTGTCCATATATTTGGAAATTAATTCACAAGTAAGCAATTAAAAGAGAGAGGTGGAAAGATGGAATCACTAGTGGGCTACCATTAAACGAAATATACTTTGAGTGAGTGTGAAAGTGACTTTGAAAAGCAGATTTGAACATGAAGACTGCTCTGTGTTTTTTTATGTGCATCTAAAAAGACAGATGGGAAGAAATCAAAGAAAGCATAAAGCATACTTCAATAGTGTTGCTCTTTATTTTGATTACTATTTTTGTTTCTACATTTCATCTTGTGCCACATGGTTGATACCAATTATTTCATTCAAATAATCGTTTTTTTTTTCTTGGAAATTTATGTTGGATCATCCAATTCAAAAAATAAATAAAGAGACTTATCTCAATATTTATTGACTTGTTGGCACATGGTTAGATTTATTTATGATCAGAAGTAAATGTTATTGAATTAGGTGAATAGTATTTATATTATGTCCTCGCGGCTTATTGTAAGTTCATTTAGAAATTTAAAAAGATAGTCTTTATGGGATGATCACTTTTATTTGGTTCAAACTAGATGTATCAATAACTTCCTTTCATTTTGGGAAAAAATTCTCCCAATTTTTTTTTCAAAATGATGATAATGCATCTACATTCCACATATTACAATATTTAATGTTTTTCTAATATCTAATTTATTTCCTTCGCAAATTCGAACTTAATGACATTAACTCAACTTTTGGATGAGGCTATGAATCTTAAGACTCCATTTATAATTTAAAATAATCCTCACACATCTGAAAACAATGAACATTTTTTCCGTCTCTCATCTTGCGAAGAGGATTTGTTTTGAATTATGATATTCGAAGTCTATCATTACTTCTTTTTTATTACTAAAAAAATTTATATTTTGTTAAGTGTACATGGTTGAGAGTATTGTTGTTACGGGTGATCTTTTGGGAACCTTTCCCCCATCAAATTGCTGTGTGTCGCTTGACATGGTTGGCAGATGGGCTGTAAATATATGATGTTAGATTTTAATGTGTATATTATCTCTGTTGAGGATAGGAGCGACGATAGGGAATGCGTAAGGCTATCTCAAAGAGATATCAGACACAACAGTTGTTAGACAAGCACATTCCTAGAATTGTGGGCCTAACAGTTCAACTATAATACACGTAATAGGTATATTATGCATTGTCGCATATATAAGGAAATAAAGTTGCACTTGAATATCAGGATAGTTTTTACCTAGTAATAAATGTCTGATAGTATTATATTTCCCTCCCTCTCAAACTATGATATTGGCATTTAAATTACTTATTTTGGTCATTTGTGATGCTTTCACATTGAAATATAGTTAAAAGAGAGGCTCCGTTTGGACAAGTTTTTTAAAAATATTTTTATAAAAGTGTTTTTGAAAAAAGTCTTGCAAATTGTTTTTGAAAGTTTTTTTAAACGTAAATATATGTATGGACAACTATTTTATAAAACTATTTTTAAATTAAAAAATATTTAGATAATTATTTTAAAAATGATTTATAATTAAGAAATAGTATTAAAATAGCATTTAAAAGATTAATCTAACAAAAAAAGTAATTGATCATTCGTATAATGTTTACCTATATTTTGTATTCTAAAAATATTATAAAACATCTTTCACTTTAAGAAAGTGTACTTCAAAACTAGTTCTTTTTAAATATTTTTCAAAAATTATGAAATCTTATCCAAACACATATTTTTAAGTTTTTTTAACTTTAAAAACACTAAAAATGTTTTTAAAAACCTTGTACAAACGGATAATATGATATGAAGCCTATAACATAAAATGATGAAATAAAGTGTAATAACATGAATTAACTTTTTATATTGGAGCATAAATGCAATTATATATTTTAAAAATAAATAATCGACTTTATTAAGCAAACTTCATAAAGTTTAAAGCAGAACATTAAATAAAAAGCCCATTACGCTTTAACTTTAATTTTCTTTCTCAAAGTTTCCATTTCAATTTCCTTTACCTTCGCTTCGTCTCTTGTTTTCCGGTTCTGAATTCAAGTTCGATCATAATATCAAAGTGTAATCTTCCTCCGGCAGCGATCGAATCCGATGGAAAACGCAGACCATGGCAGTAATCATAGTAAAAGAGGCCACCGGAGAGGCAGCAACAGTCACTTATCAATGTCCGACACCGATTCCACGGCGAGCCAGGTCGACTCGTGGCACTCCCCTCTCCGTTCGGAGTCTCCGCTCCGGTCCGACGACCCTTCCTTTCTCCAGGATAACGATAGTGCAACCACCAAGAGTCTTAAATCACTTGTTTCAGTTGATAAATACTTTTCTCCTGTGCCATCTCCGGGGGCGTCGAATTTCCCAGCGAGTTCTCCGGCAGCGGGGAGGATGGGGTGGAGGCCATGGCCGCACTCGGAGAAGCCCACCTCGGAGAACAATGGTTTCCCGGCGAGTTATCCGGTGTCGGGAGTGAAAGGTGGTAGGAGGGAGAGGCCCATGTCGGAGAACCATGAATTTCCCGCAAAAGCTGGGTCTCCGGTGGTCTTGGGATTGAATAGGTTGGTGAGGGAGGAGCCGCCACCTGGGGTGAAGAAGATAGGGGCAGTCCATGGTGGCGGTCGTCATTTAGAAGAAGGATATGTCAACAGCGGCGTTGGGGAGGATGAAGTTGGGGCGGAGAGGCGGTCGAGGGCGGCGGTTTTGAGGAGGTCGGAGAGGAGTGCGGCGGCGACCAAGGTGGCTTTGGTGTTTAGAGTGTTGGAAGTAATTTTATGTTTGGTTTCATTTTCGATTATGGCTGCTGATAAGACTAAGGGATGGAGTGGTGATTCTTTTGATCGATACAAGGAGTATAGGTATAATCATATGGCTTTTTCCTTAATCTCTTGGATGTTTGTTATCAGTTTTTAGCTCAACTCATATTCATTTTTCACTGCTACATTCAATGATGCAATTGATTTCTATATGAAGAAACTTGCCATTGAGTTGTCTCTCGGAACAAATGCTTCTTGCCTGTTTGGTTGATCCAATGGCTTTAAGGGATTCACTACATTTTCGTCATTTGATACAATGCATTGGGTAACATGCAATGCGAAAAACATGTGGCCTCTTTCTGATCATTTGGAGCCCAAGGGTATCATCCAATAAAACTATTTCTCTATCCTTCTTCCTTCCAAGAGTGCCCAAACAATCAACAGTGCTCTACACTTGTAAAAACTCTGGTATACATGTGGATTCGTTCTCGAAATTAATTCATCACCCATTTTTCTTGCAATCATCATGCAAGCTTTTGTCCTACGAGTATCTTTAGTCTCCATTATGCTTTGTTTATGATTGAAGAATCTGATTAAATATTGAACATTAATTACCTTGTTTGATATGCAGATATTGCCTAGTTGTAAACGTTATCGGATTTGTATATTCTGGTTTCCAAGCATTTGATCTAGCATACAGTTTAGGCACGGAAAAGCACGTTCTATCTCACCGTATTCGTTACCATTTTGATTTCTCAATGGATCAGGCAAGTTATAGTCTCAACTTGTCATTGGTTTGAATCACAACACGTTCCTCATATATGAAGAATATTGTCACAAGTAGTTGCTAAGCAACACCATTTTTTTTGTGTATTTGCAGATATTGGCTTATCTTCTGATCTCAGCATCTTCATCGGCAGCAACGAGGGTGGACGACTGGATTTCCAACTGGGGGAAAGACCAGTTTACATTGATGGCCAGTGCATCAATCTCTGTGTCATTTCTCGCCTTTACTGCCTTTGCCTTGAGCTCTCTTATATCAGGTTACAATCTTTGTAACCGGGATACAACTTGATTACACATCACTCTCCCGGCCAATACATTTCTCATTCTATCTATACAAAATTGTCGTGTCGGGATCTGTAAATATAGTATAGTTCCACGTTAGATTGAGTTAAATTTGTAGACAAAATTATTGTTTTGACGAATAAATTGGTGAATTGAATTTACATAGTGCAATGTCTTGAAAGCCAGTTTTGTATTTAGTTCTCAAATGTAATATTTATATACTTTGCATTTTGAGGTCACTCTCAAATACAGCTGGGTAGTTTCAATCAATTGCTATTCATGGTACAAGTTTGAACACTTTCTCTGATCGACTCCCGACAAGCCCTTTGGAGAAGATGCCAAATGCATCGAACCCCCCCGAAAGCTTACCACATCATGCTACATATCGATTGAGCCGTTAGTAGCAGATGCCAATTGCATCATGCTACATATCGATTTCAGCTTCGAGACTCTGTACTTAATTTCATACATCATGTCCGCGTTGTTTCGCATTTTCGTCCATTCTGATTGATTGTTCCATAGCTTCGGAAGGTGTGCTTGAAACATGGTGAGTTAAAATGTATGAACCTGCTGTTCCGTAACGCTTGATTTGTACATCGAAGAAGTGAAGGATAAACGATTAGACTTTGTCTAGTTGGGTTGATAAGCCCTGATCAGATTATTAATATTTTAAAATCAAATGTTTGGTTGCATTCGATTATGAATTAATAATCAATCGTTATTTATATTCATTTCTTCGTTATAAGGATTGAAATGACCAGTATACCATGAACTTAGTATAAGACTAATATTACTTACACATATAACTCAAGAAAACTCAATCCTCAATTCAAATAATCTAATAATTACATTATCATACAAAGATATATACATAAAATATATCACTTATATGGGACTCAATGGACCTTTTACAAATAATTTCTCACAGATTATTGGTCTTGCACTCCTTTTCTTGGTTGAGAATTCATATTGTATATCTTGGCAAAATAGGTGGAATAGCTATCGCAATACCAAAATATTCACAATGTACGGTAGCATGTCGATAGCCTCCCCTTGCATTACCAGATATAAGTGGTTTCTTGTCGAATATGTCCGTTTGGTTTTGTTTATGTGGCCACATTGGCAATGAAAAGTTTCCTGCATCCCATAGATTTTCTTTACCCCACACGAGACAAGGTTCAGGGAGTTTTTATGCCAATCACATCCCCTTTGTCATGTGCTTCACAAATCATATAAGCACCACGTTCGATTATATATACAGAATGGTGAACAATTTTAATACCAAAAAGAAAAGGAAAAAACAAACAGAGAGAGCTTATCAAGGTCCAGCTTCCAAATGAACGATCCAAAATCATATAATCGGAGAGGGAACGCAAAACAACAAAGAGATGCCAACTCTTCCTGTAATTCGATAGTCATGTCGCACGGCACAGGCAGTATAGCACAAATTTACATAACATGCATATTTTGATGACTGGGGATGGGGTATATAACTTCAATACAGTAAAGTTCCAAGTAAACCATCATCGAGAACTAACTCTGGAATACGATTTACGAATACATAGGAGATTTTCTCTTTTGATCCGGTGCTGAGTTCTGTGCCGGGGATTGACCGAAAATTGATCTGCAATTCCAGAACATTTTCAGGAGACACAAATTTAGGATATATTCTACGAAATATAGAGCAGATATGACCATTTCATCTTTCGTTGTTACCACACATCATTCTTTTCATACACAAGTATTCCTGTTCTACCACACGTCTCAATTATCACAATTTTTTATCTGAGAAATGTTACAAATGAACTTTTTAGTTGTTTTGTACTTCAAATATATTGTTCCAAAATGACAAGGTAATAGAAAGGAAGAAGATGGAGCCTATCTGAAAGACGGCAAGATGCAATGAAAATGTTTCCAACTTTTGAGGTCTCGTGGAATCAGGTTATTCTAGTCATCAAACAAATGGGTTTCTCAGTAATCAAACCACCAATTTCAGTGAAATGCGGCACTACAGGTAAACTTTAGAAGCCAAAAATATATCGTAAGCATAACAATACTACGTTTGAAAGGATTTAAAAACCAACCATTCGTGATGATAATCTTTTTCCTTCATATTATTGTTGCACTTTGGTAACCAACGTACAATTGGATCCACTTAAAAGTTATAATCAGACATTATAATCATTGGTTCATTTAATTTGTTTATGGCAAAAAATAATTATCATCTGCAGATAAGTATGCTGTGTATGTATAGGCATCTGTGTATTTGTGCATGCTATCCAATAGAGTAGAGTAGATGAGAGCTAAATAACCACACAGAAAATTGTGACCGCGGTAGTAATAGCTTGATCAGAAAATTTATTAAGAACACGGTATCAGCAAAAGTCGAGAGCAATAAAAGGGAGTTCACCCGCAGGTTGAGCATTTCTTCTGATGCTCGCAGAATATAGACAAACAAACAGAACATATGAAGCCCATGTCAATTGTGTTTTTGTGGCAAAAACACCTGTAGGTGATGGCATACATACGATCAGATCGAGAAATAACAGAAATAATAAGAAAATCACAGATGAAATGTAGAGAAAAGCTCCTGACTACAAAAATTCGACAGAGAAGAGGCTCTTGTCACTAAGACTCTAAGAAACACATATTAGACATTGGATTATCACTGACAAGTATAATTCTGGCTAAATTCAATAAATCAGTCACCAATTATCGATGAAACTTACGAGGCACGGAAGTCCACTCCCACAGGCTTAGGAAGTTGTAGAAAGGCACGAGAATGCAGATCGGTGGCATAAACTGTCTGCATATCAGTATAAATTAATATTAGTACCAGACACTGTAGCACATGAACCCTGAAAACTTCATACTTATTTCGAGTTTAAGTTAATGTTGAACTTAATGCTAAAAAAAAGGTAATGAATGTTTGCCTCCACAGGCCATATTTTTGGCACAAAACTGATGCCATTAGCTACTCTCCATCTTTGACTTATCTAGATTTGTCCACATTGTATACAGAAAAGGTAATGGTAATGAATGTTTGCCTCCACATATCCATAGTTTTGGCATAAAACTGATATCATTACTCTCCAAGTTTGTATTAGCTAGTTTCTTCCACATTTGCATGCAAAAGTACGTACCGCGAGATACTGAAACAGTCCATCCAATAGCTGTGGTTTCAGATATATCCCACCAGTTATATAAGAGGCCTGTTGCAAGACATGCATCCTTTGACAGTCAAAAGACCAGTGAAAAACACCTTGTTAAAGATCGAAAGCATAACACCCATGAAACAATCTGGGAATATTACACGTGTTCTACCTGCTGCAGAAAAGCCGAGTGTTGAGCTCCTATTACACATGAATCTATAGGAACCTGAAAGAGG
The DNA here is from genome assembly GCA_001598015.1 of Dorcoceras hygrometricum. Classification (NCBI taxonomy): domain Eukaryota; kingdom Viridiplantae; phylum Streptophyta; class Magnoliopsida; order Lamiales; family Gesneriaceae; genus Dorcoceras; species Dorcoceras hygrometricum. Next base: position 233,194 of record KQ995684.1, read on the forward strand.
AACAAAATAGACTTATATAGATGTTTATGAACTATATGATTATCATGATATTTCATAATTGGTAATATTAGCCACATCATGAATATGAAGTCTAAAATGTATGGAGATCCCCAAGAACAGATGCCAATGCAGTAATGCATCCCTGGCACCTTCAAAAAACTGTGAAATGTGAGCTATATTCAAGCACCAGAGAGATTGAGGTCCTAAAATAAGAAACTAAGATCCTACCAACTCTCTAAAAACAACAGATCATAAAATGAGGCCACGTTTTGGGAATCTCAAATTGCTTGAAAATTCTTCATTTGGGTGACGACTGTACCACATTCTCTTTCACCACTGGTATTTTCTTCCTTTTTTGTGATTGTAATCAACATATCATGCAACAGGAAATTGGAGCAGCTCAAACAGAGAACAAACTAACTGAAGCAATAGATGTCAAAAACTCTTGGTGGATGATACAATATTGCAATTGATGATATAGAGAGAGAGACAAATGCAGTGGGTAGGTATATCCGAAAATCATAAATGAAATCACTTGATAGTTGATCCAGTTCAATTAACTACATAAGCCTTACACGCTCAACATGAATGCAAAAAATGAAACTGGTTGGTTGTCTTCAATGAAGGTCATTTTTTATTTTGAGATCAACATTATCATTCTAACATACAGAGCTGAAATAGTTAAAAATTCATGAGCAACTTCTATAAATTTCATTTCTCTACTCTTCATACTTAACCGGCCCAAAATGGAATAACTGGATAGATTAACACAATGTTTCAAAATAGTTCATCAAAATCCAATGATATGAATTGAACTACTACCATTAAGCGCTGCGCGGAGAAAATTGAATTCATGATTGCAACATATCTGCACAGTAAAAACAAAATTCAGCACATGCTCTGGTGAAAGTAAGTGAATAAGCTTGAAAACTTTAAAATACACACTGTCCAGGCCCATCTGGAGATCCATGTAAGCATAAGATCTGCCATTATCAGACGTTGTTCAATCAGTGATACCCAATATGATATCGCATAAAGAAGAAAAAACACAAGTATGGAAATAAAATTATCTGATTGTGTAAGTTATCAAGACACAAAAGGCTTGCATAGAAATGAAGAGAAGAATATAACAAATGAAAATTTACTACTCTTACTTCTTCAATATTTAAGATATTATTGAGATGTACAGCAATTTAGTAACTCTGCTTGAAAAGGCGTGGTACAGAGGGAAAGGGATGCCAGGAGTGTGGAAAAAAACTAGTTCTAAACAGAAGAGCACACTGTTTCACATCTCACTCGATGACTAAAGTTCATAAATTTCTTTCTTTCATTCCTTCACAAATGGTATAATTTAGCAAGAAACAAATAAAATTCAGTAACTTCAAAACAAGAAACTGCATCAAGCTCAAACTTACCCGAGGCTGCGGATGAAAAGGACCTGACCGAAACACCCTTTGAATATCTGTAATGTCGAAATAAGTTACATGAAACAAATATGTTGCAACAAAACAACATTCTCAAGCCTACAAGAAGGGAGGTATATATCTTAAGAAAGAATCAATAATGAAACAAATGTTTCTGCGGTGAGGATACAGCAAAGTGCCATGGAAAGGGATCCGGAAAGAAGTGAAACACCAGGACCTTCGACCGAGTTTTCACGGCAAAGTGACTCATCCTTGTCCAGAAAGTCGTCCAACTTCAGCAGTAAACTCTCCGCTCTCTGACTCTGACCATGCAAGGCTGAGGAATCAAATATGTAGTCACAGGAACCGTATCCAGTTGCTATCACTACCACTTGGTTGAACTGATTTAATAGGAATATTGAATTCAGGAATGCTAATACCTGCAATCAAAAGCTCTAATCTTCAGAGCACATTTTTAAGTAAAAACTAAACGCTTTAGTTTCTTCCAAAAACGGATGAATGGGGAAAACAATTACGTGTGTTATGAACTCGGAGAAGAGGTAACTAGATTTCACAGAGTTCCAGAAAAAGGGGTTTGAATCCATGAGTACCATCAATAAGCTGACATCATCTGCAAATCAGAAATTTCAAACGTAATTATTGATGGCAGATGAGCGGCACACAACAAATTGTATCTGAATGGCAGCATCGAAATATCCTCAAATAGGTCAAGTTCAAATTCATAGAATGGCAATTTCTGCTCCAAATTAAATTTTAGAGAATCTTCGCAAAATAGCATTTTCGATTTTAGAATAAGATTGTGTGTTTTAGCTTTCTCATACACTTTAGTCCACATAGAATGGCATGCGTACAGCCTTATTTAAACTGAAAGCGGAAATTTTTCGAATACTAGAGCTGATTTTTCACTAAAGAAGACGAAACGAGAGTTGTAATGTCGGAACCTGAGTAAAGCTTAGACGGAACTGTAGCCATATTCCTTTGCCGTCTAAGAAATGTGGGTACAGTAATGAGATTTAAGAAGAAGAAAAGCGGCGCCAATGGAGAAAAAGAGAAACACCACGGCGGTTCCCCGCCGTAACTGAGGCCGACTATCGATGACCGGACCCATGTTATGAATACTGAATCATGAAACTCAAATCGACTTGTATAATGGGCCACTATTGGTAGCTGGATTTGGACTTGGACTTCATAGTGTGTGTTCCTAGAAATATCGATGCCCAAGTTATTATTCGACCCGATCGATATAAAATAAATACCGATAATATATCTATATATATATATATATATTATCATAATTTTATTATATAAGGTGTTTCATATATAAAATCCATTGAACTTTTGCAAAAGTCTATATAGACCGTGAATGTAAATTCGTAGAAGTCTATCACAATTTATTGAAATTTCGTGGAATCATATAGAAGTCATATAAATTTTAAATCCATAAAATTTCATTATTTAGAAATAATTATTAAATCTTCACGATTAATATTATAATAATGATTAAGTAGATAAATTCTATGAGATATGTTCATAGTACATTTCATTAATCATATCGTTTATCATTTGAAGATAATATATCTCAACAATCATTTATAGCAACGAGATTAAACAAAGTCTTCAGATATTATTTTTGAGAATTTATGATCAATTTTTTTGATAAAAAATTTTAAGTAGATTTCTTTTTTAGAAGAGCAAGTAGAAATTAGTACCCTTTTACTTAATTTCACGTCAAACCTTGTAAGCATGTCTAAAAATTATATTACTGGACATGTTATCACTAAGACTATATAGTTGTTGATCATAGATAAGAATAAAAAATTGTTTGTCTTATATTTAAAAAAATATCCGACGGCGCACAAATTATTGACCTTGAATCAATATTTTGTATATATGAATTGCCTAATATTTAATTTTTTTAAATATTTGCGAATAATTTAATTATGACCCATTTGAAAATTTCGTATTTTTGGTAATTTTTGGTAAGAAGCTTTTATTTTTGGGGTCCGGAGTGGCTGATTGCAAAATATGAACATCCACTCACCGTAGACTCCACCTTCTCTATGAGCTGAAATACCCACAAAATCCATCACCGGGCGGACAGTAATCGTTATGGCAGCCACAGGCGACGCTCCTCCGAGCTCCGCAGGCCAAAATCCACCGAACCCAGGTTTTCTTTTTATTTTCATCCTCGCAAGTTCTTTGATTTCCCATAATTGTTCTTTTATTTTTAGGGGGAGGGAGTTCAAGCTGTGAAATTTGAGCAAGAATGAACTGTGTAACTTTTGATTGTAGTCAAATTTGCTGATTAGTTGGTTCTGATGTTTGCGTGAATTCAAGCTTGGTTGTTTGGCATGTGAAATCCAGATTATCTATTTGTATTTCTTGTAGTGATGATTGTCAGCTTTTTTCGATGGCTATCTTTTAAATTCGATTTTTCCACTATTAAGGAGTACGGATATTACAATCTTAGGCGCTCTGCTCTTTCTTTAAGCTCTAGATGTTTGGTTTACATGGATGGACTCTAGCAGGTGGAGCACCTGCAAATCAAAAAAGGAAAAACAAAAAGTTATTTCTGTTAAGTTTTCTAAAACTCAAATTTGCGGCAAAAACTGTGAGTTTGCGCATGCGCAGCTCACCTCCATTATGATGAATCGGCTCACGTCAGCCATATGAATTATCCAATCTTAGTATCTGTACATGAGCAGGATTTTCTTCAGTATACTCTTATTTTAAACATGTGATTTTTAAATTACGAAAACTAGAAAATTCTTGGGGTTTAGGGGTAGGCAAGAAGTTTGGTTGAGCTGATTTACGTTTTAGTGTTTGTTATTGATGGGATGACAGGTGGTGCCAGAAGTTTTAAATCTAGTAATTTAAGGTAATGAATTAATGGGGTCGGAGTCAAAATTTTGGGAAACATTTTTGTATCAATTCTGGACATCTTATGTGGACTGATGAATGTTGTGATGACTAAGCTGATTTAAGATGTTTGATGAGATTATTTTCGAATCGATGGATTGTATGTATAACTATTTCTCATGTCCACAACTGAAGTATGTTGTTCATATTTAAGATTATGCAAATTTCAGATATTAGGCATGTGTTTTGGTCTCAAATCTGCTATTTGTAACACGTTTCATTTTGTCAGGGGTTTCACAGGCAATGCACCCATCTATCAGTGATCAAGTTGCTAAGGTTGATGCTGTAAAGGAAACTTCACCAACTTCTGTGTTTATGAACTCGGAACCAATTCGAGAAGATCAAGTGGAAAACGCTGTTAAGTTTCTTTCACATCCTAAAGTCAGGGGATCTCCAGTCATTTACAGAAGATCTTTTCTTGAGAAGAAGGGGCTCACAAAAGAGGAGATAGACGAAGCTTTTCGGCGTGTTCCAGTATGTCTCTCGGCTTTCCTTCTTCCATCTTGGGCAGAACAAGTCTAAAATCAATGAAGAAACTATATCTTTTTAGCCCATCACATGAAGTTATTTATTCATTTATTTTGAAATTTCCAAGTACATAATCGTTTTACTCTGCAATAAACAAATAGGATCCTTCCCCACCTGTTGCGACAACACAGCCTGCTGTCACTACTTCAGGTAATTTGTATTTGACCATGTCAAATTATTTCAGAAGTTGGTTTATCTTTATTAATCAGGGTGCTGATTGTATCTAATTTTTCCTTCTCTTACCATTCACGTGGAGATGGGCAAATAAAAGCTTCGACAAATGTTCAACAACAACCTCCAGCACAAATTATGCAGTCTACATCGGGCATACCTGCTAGCGGTGTTCCAAATAAGGGCCGATTCGCTCAATTTCGCTGGTCTCATGTTCTTTTTGCTTTAGGGTTTTTGACGGCATCAGGTGCTGGGACAGCAGTACTATTCAAGGTATATTCCAACAGACGAAACGGTTCCAATACAACTTTCAGTTACAATGCTTGAATCTGGAAAGACTCTTGTCATTATCTTGCTTTTGCACTACAGTAACATTCATTCTCATTAGAAGGTTTGCTAATCCTACTTTTTTGCGACATTCTCTGTAAACATGCGTGTGTCAGAATGCAATTATACCGAGGTTGAAGTCATGGATTCGCAAGGTTGTATTAGAAGAGGAGATGCTAAAGAAAATCAATGAAAAACCAAGTACTGAAGAAGAAGCTGCTGCCGCTGCAAAAGCTGCTGCTGTAGCAGCTGCTGATGTTGCCCGAGCAAGTCAGGAGATGTTAATTGCAACAAATGAAGGTAGAATTATCATGGACTCTAACTGTTGTTTTCATATGGCATAGTGCATATTGTTTGTTCATCATTTCAGATTTTGTTGTACATTCATTGCCTCACGTTGTGGTTTTCTCACCGTGGCATTCATGAATTACTTCGTGTCTGTTTTGTTTTTCAGAGAAGAGATCCTTGGAGGAGCTTATCAGCACTTTGAATGTGCAAGTGAGTGAGATGAAATCAATGAGTAATTCTATAAAGAAATTGGAAGAGGGTAAGGAAGTTTCTTATGGGCCATTTTGATTTCTCCTCTATTTTTTGTAAATGATTTAATCTTTCTCTTGGAGGGAGCTACACATGTTTTTTGGCCATTTATTTCTTGCTGCATTCTGTATTTTATGTGTTCATTGGCAGGAATCTAGTTTTATCTTAGTAGATTTGTCATAAATATTACAATTTCGTTTGAGATGACTTATCATTGACAGAACCACCAATATTTATAACTAGAAGTAGCTTTCCTTTGCTTAAAAGCTGGTTTTATATTTCACTGTGGCACATTTACGAGCTGTTTTGTTTCCTTCTGTCCAAGTTTCTAATTCATGTCAGCATATATTTTTGACACGTCTTATAAGTCACCTTTAGCACTTAATTTTCTAGTTCAATGGCCGCATGTATTTCACCTCTAGCCTTTTCAATTTGGTATTCGAGAGTGGAGGAATTTAGAACAGCAAAATATATGTGGCAGAAAAATGCATTTATTTGCCTTTTCAATTTCTTGTTTCGCCGACTACATTTGATTGAAACTACATTCTGTAGAGTTAATTGTGGTTGGAAGCACTAGGTTCACTTGATTGAAGTTCGGGGCAGTGTCTGCCATCTAATCTAACTTTGTTTGTGCTCTTCGACTTTACCGACTATGTGTGTGTTAAATTAAGTGTCACAGATACACCTTCTTTACTGATCCTCCTCTGCTTGTGTTTTAAAGACTGTTCTCTTCGAGCTTCTTTTTTTGTCAGCTTAACATCATTGGTTTCCGCAGAATCTCAATGATGTAATTATGTGAACTGATCTGTGCTCCTGATCATGTCAGGTCAAAGAATAAACAGAAGAATTGTCGTAGATGAACAGGATCATCAAAGGGTCTCAGTGACCAGTTCACGAGTGAGCTCATCGTAACTTTTTCTTGTCCCGTATCATTGATTATAATTGATTATTTGATTAGTAGTGGGTTTGTTGATTATTAACATGTTCTGTGGTTATCCAGCTACCTTATACCAATGGCAAGGCAAACTTTGATTCACATTCAGGTTGATATTCTTTCATCAGCTGCTGAGTTATCGTGTTCTTAGTGAGTTTGCTATCACCCTTTTGATATTTTGAGTGCTCTTTGCAGTGAGATCGCTGTCACCACCAGCATACATGGAACCTTCTGTCGGTGTTCAATCTAAGTCGTATGTGGAGGTATTTTATGTTATGGATCCTAAAGACGATGCAATAGATAGGCCAAAGCCCATTATAACTCATGTATATAAGAGAAGGCCTCAGGCCCATTAGTGAAGAGAGGGTAAAAGAGTTAAGTAGTGGCAGGGAGTGAAGAAAATGGTTATGGACAATATTCTTCTGTTAGGATCTAGTTGAGACTAGAGAGTGACAAGGACTTTCCCTGGGGTGTGTGACTCTTTCTATGTATCTTCCGGTGAATGCAATATAGCCTGCTTATTTCTCTAGCTTATCCTTATTCTTTTAATCTCTGTGCGTGAGAAGCTTTCTGTTATCTTGTGTTGATCCTAACATTTTACTGTCCCCGAGCATGGAAATATGTTGATGCATTGTAATCATACAATATTCAGGAGGCATTGAACTCTTTTTTTGTATTCTCCATTTTTTTTCTCTATAAAATGCGGAAAATTTTTGCAGATCATGGATATGATTCAGAATGGGGATAACCCTTTCAGTGTCAGGGTTAGTCCATTGCTATTAAACTCATTCTTTTTATTTTCATGATTATAGTTTTGAAGTTGTTTCCTTGGTGTATCAATTTTTTTGCATGTTGTCATTTCAGGATATGAATGATGTTCCATCAAATCCAAATCAACCAGTATTAAATCCTCGTTCAGATCCTAGGCCACAGGTTGGTTTTGTCTTTTTATATTAAAGTCACTAGTTGCTTGTTTAGACATGAATCGGGTGATGCTGATTAATGTTTACAAAAAGTACTCGATTGACATGTCCATATTATGTGGTCTTCATATCTTTTGCATCTTATCTATGTTCCGGAGACATACCAAACATATTCTGATAACTTGGATGAACCTATTCGAAATGTCTATCTGCAAGCCAATGCTCCCTTTTATGAAATGTGCACCTTGTATCACGTTAAAGGCTTGTGGTCAGTTTTAAGTTCACCCTCACAGTTATGGATGCACAGATCTATATTCAATGTGAAAAGCAGTATATTGATAATCGTGCTAGCTTGTCGATTATTATTTTCTCCCTTCATTTAGCCAATTGCTTGCAAGTTGCAGCATGCTTGAACTCTGGCGCATCTGTGTACTGTTCTTTTCATGATTGATACTGTATTGTAGAAGTTTTGAGCCCATTTGTGACAGACCTTTAGGGTAATATCATTAACGCATTGCTGTTTGCAATCAGCGTTGGGAGTTTAGTCGATCTCAGAACAGCTCCACAACTTCAAGTTACCAACACCCAGATAAACAGTTGAATGGAGACGATTCGGTGCCTTGGTGGCAACAAAAGAATGCTAGAGTCACAGAAATTGAATCTGATGATGAAAAGAGGTTTGGACTTTCCAAGAGATCAGATGCTGAACAACCGGTTCAGCGTTCATGGGTACCTCCCCAGCCACCACCTGTTGCAATGGCCGAAGCTGCTGCAGCCATACGGCAACCAAAGAAGCGAACATATCAAAAGGAGGAATTGACCGATGACGTATTAATGGCTCGTGGTCGAGATGCAACTGATGAGCTGCAAAGAATCACAAAAATCTCTGAATCAGGTGGCTTCGTGGATGCGGATGGTGAGTATTCCCAATTTTCTTCAACTGAGATACAAAAGGAAGATAATGGCTCGTATTTGCAAGATCCAAAAGATTGAGAACATCAGTCATCTCGAGTTCAGGTAGATATAACACATTAGTGTCCTTGATAATAAGAGATGAGAGAACATTTCAGTTACTAGATCAATCTGACCTCTACACTTTTTTCTACCCTGCGTTTGAATGACAGGCCAAGTTTTAGATCAAGATTTGTTAAGAACTGGCAAGACCATGCATCTGTCGACTTGATTATAGATATATTGTTGTATATTTTGACAATGATATATATTTACAAATGTAATGAGATAGGGTATGAGCATTTCGACATGTAATAATGCAGAGCATCTGCTGATTCTGAGGCCATGTTTAATGGGTCGTATTCAACAAATCTTCAGCAATTTGCAGCCTTCTATGATCTGTTAATAGACCCTTGGACTTCTTTTTTATCGCCCAAAATAGATTCCTTTTGTTTTCTCATTTTTCAATATTACATCTTGGATGTCCAAGAAGCCGCATTTGGATAGCAAAATCTAAGTTAAAAAACAAACTTAAATCTATGCTTTTGAAGTCACTGGTGCTAAATCGGATATTTGAATAAAATTTGAGAATCGGTTAATCCGAAGCCGATAAAGTTAGGACCATCGTTATGTGTTGGACTGTTCATAGATCACCTGTTGATATATTCCAAGTTTCTAATTTTATAATTTCATGATCGTGAGGGATAGATATTGTTACACAATTATATCCTTCGGAGTTGTATAATTGGACTTAGACAACCCTCCCAATTGAGCTAACTTTTGGGGTTAAGTTAGTCCAAACCTATGATCCTAATGGAGAGGTGTGAAACCTAAGTATAAAATTTAACATGATCCAAATAATGTGTTTTCAATTGGAATTTTTTTAAGGATTTTTTAATAGGATATGAAGTTCCTATAAATGTTAATTTAATATGATCCAACAGTTTACTAGTTTTTCAAATTTGAAAAGCAGGATAGTAAAAGATTAATGCACCCATGCATGATCATGTGATGGCCTTCCTTGGCTAAAGAATAGGGTTCAGTATTTAACATAGAATTCCGGAGAAAAAGGCTATGGGGTTTTTATAGAAAAAAATTACAAAAAAGTAATAATAAACTAAAATTTAATCATTCCCACCCGAGCCGAATCGACAACGCTAGTAGATAACATCCCTCGATTGCATTTCAACTATTGGTAAAACTATCATACTTCCTTCAGCGAAACTAGAACTTGATTTAAAATCGTATTTGTGTCACTTTCCAGTTTTGAATGGAATATGATCAAGATCAAACCTATTCCACGGTAAAGTTAATATGAAACTAGCACTTCAAAATTGTTATGTATGAACTTGAAAGATTCCACTAGGCGAGAGATCCGAAAAGCTGCAATATATTTTTCCATATTATTAATTATCACATCATTTTAATTCAAAAAAAAAGACTAAAATTGAATTTTGATAGTCCTGAGGACCAAAAACGACAATGATACATGTATAAAGCTAAAATCGCAAAGCTAGCCAAACAAAAAATTCGGAAAATATTAAATATGGGTTAGCAAATTATCCTCTATACATTGATGATAAGTTCTCAATCAAAATAATTCTCTCCAGAAAATCCACACTTTTCATGCAGATTTTTAAAGACCTCGGAAGTAATGAATGCCTTCATAAATTTTGGAAGAAAAATAAGAACATATATTGTGATTCACGAGTCATGTGATGCAGAAATAATTTAAGTTCTCTAATTCGAATTTTGTCAAGGCTACCGGATCCAACACAGGAGAATTAAATCTGGGCAAAAAAAAATTGAATATAGTAAATTAATTGACAAGAAAAGTCAATAATTCAATCTTGTACATACGAGGAACTTTAAGTTCCCTTTCACACTCGAAGATTATTAGAGTTAAAGCATGTATGGATTTGAGAAATAGTGAGATCTTCTGGGAAGCTCTTTATGTCAAGCTGTTGACATTGGTCGCTTGATCTGATTGGTCTTATAGATTGTAAAAGTGATGTGAGATCTTAACAAGCAATACCATCTCGACTGGAGATAAGATGGATGGTAGGGTAAGAGGTAAAACTGATCGTTAAAGGAAATAAAACAGTATCAGCAGTTAGACACGCATCATCCTTTGACTCATGGGCCTAACAGTCCGACCCTAACATACATAATATATGCACTCTACATTGCCATATTATAAGAAAATAAAGTTGCAACTTAGCTAACAGTTATAACTTTTGTCTCAGTGGTAAGCGCTTAATCCTATATATAATTATTTTATGGTATTTATGTATATTATTTCAATGTGTGAACTCAAGTATGAAAAGTTGAATATTTTTAAGATAATTTGCATTTCTACATCTTTGTATTTTTAAGATAATTCGCATTTCTACATCTTTGTACAATTTCGCTACGTCACGGTCCTATTAGGAAAAGGTACATTTTCACATAGATAAAATAGTAATTGGATGTTAATATAATTGACATGTAATAAATCGATCTTGAATTGGCCCTCAATGGGCATAAAAATATTATCAACAAATATCTCATAGTTGGCATCAAACAGTGTGTTAAAAAAATATGAACTTCATTTTTGCTTCAATTTTCCAAAAGAACTGGTTAAAAAATAGATTAAATCAAATTGAAAAATAGATCCAAGGGTCTGAATTGAATGATTTTAACTGAAATAACGTCCAAGATTTGAGTAGTTTCACAAGGGTTTCTTAGATTACAAGCAACGAAGTCCATTTTTTTCTTAAAAAACAAACTAACAAATCATTAAAAATATAATTAGCATGTCTCGTGTCTACTGTCACATAACTCAAACTTATCAAAGTCACAAAGCATTAAATAATAAACATATGAAATCGGAAAAAAAAATAACTAGTCTTAAAAGGGCTTTGAGTTCTTGGTCAAAACGTTTCCCCCGGAGAAAAACCCAACCAAATCCTGCCTGTACGGCAAGTACGTCCGCCGCGGCGGCGGAGGTCTCAACTTCCCGGCGGCCAACTCCGGCGCGTCTTCAACTTTGCTGTTCTTGGGTGCTATAATGACGAAACTGTCCTTCCTTCCTTCACTGCGGCTCCTGCGCAATAGCTCTTTCAACTTCAGTTTCTTGTAAATATATCCCGTGGAGCTGCTCTTCTTGCACCGCCGTGCCGTTTCCTCCGGAGACCCCGCTGCTGCCGGAGTGGTCTTTGGGTGCCACACACAGTACATTTCCTCCGGTACTCCCTCCTGCAGCTCATCCGCATCCTTCGGCTGCCACACGCAGTACAGCTCCTCCGGGACTCCCTCCAGCTCATCCACTTCCGACGACGAGCAAGACGAGGACACCGCCGCGGCCGCCGCCTCTCTTTCCTCGATGAGGAGTTTCATCAACGGCAGCCGAGTCTTCTTCTTCCCACTCTCCTCCACGCCGGCATCCATCTTCACTTTCCTGATCAGCAAATCTCCACTGATAAACGGGTAAACCGGCCGGATCTTACCTTCGTGGAAGATTTCATCCGCGGAAATCGTAGATGACTCCGAATCCCTCGTCCCGAACTCGAACTCGAACTCGATCCCTCCATCCTCATCCCCATCCCATTCTCGATCACCTACCCTTTTCACAGATTCTGAATCCACTTCCCTCCCGAAGTAGAACTCGTCGTAGAAGAATGTATCGGACTTCTCCTCCGACGCGCATTCCTCCACAACCCGGGCGGCTATCTCCGTCAGGCCGCTATCGAAACTCGGTGACCGCAACACCGCAGAATCACGTGCTTGCATTTCTTCGATCGAATTATCACGAAAATAATGAGAAATTCAGAGCGTAAAAGAAATTGTTGCAATGGTAGCTTGTGGTGATCATTTATAGAAGGAAATTGTTTTGTAGCTATGAATGGCTCTAAATAAATATGCATGGAAAAATATTGGCAAAAAAAAAATATATCTTAATTACAAATTATTATCTATTTTTGTGACCGCCAAACATTATAGTTATTATATAAACTTAAATATTCTATATATTTTTTTCTTCTAACATAATTTTTGTCATCCGTGTTGTGTCATTAAAACTTCGGTCCATATCTATCTTAAGATTTTTCTCATAAAAAATTTCGTTCTTATCCTTGGAAGTACTGATATGAAATATATATGATCATCAAGAGTCAAATAATAGTGTATAGTAAAAATAAAAATTACCAAAAAATAAAATAAGTTACTAAAACTGATAGAAAAAATATGAGTATATAATTTCAAAATTTCTGTTTTCTTCGCCTTTTTCGCCAACATTAATGAGAAGAAGCGAACAATTAAAAGATTCTTAGAATCTGGTAGTTTCTTTAATTGATCATACATAGATACTTTAAGTTTCAAAACTTGATAGATTCCATATGAAATTGTTTGTTTCGTATTATATCTAGATTCAATGAGCACAGAATAAAATGTGTAGTTTAGTATTGACATGCTAAAACCTAATATATATTATAATAATCAAATTCTTTATTAAAATACAGAAAAAGAATCGAAGTTGCTTCGTAGGAAACACTTATAGCATCCCCTGACTTGTTTATCTGGTTGCAGGTTTTTGAAGGGAATACATTACACATAACTCATTCCTCCTCAGTCCTCGAGTACATGCTCATCACCCGAGGACATTGCTGGTGTTATCCCGTTTAGATGACCTACCACATCGCTCTCTTGAATCCTTGATTAGCAAGTCGGTCTCCGAAAAAGGACATTTATACCTCTTAAGCTGATGTTAGCTCGTCGTTAATTGGCCCATCAAAATTCTTTGTTAAAATAAAAAAGAAAAGAGAAGAAAAGGGTAAATGCGCCTTGAGGGGATTGTGGTCGATGAACTACGGTGCATCGTAATTTTGGTGATATTTCTACACTTGTCAATTCATTTTTATTGTCATGTGAACTTGGACTTTATTCTATAATTTCAACTATAGTCCTTTAAAAAATCAATTATATATATATATAATTCAAGAATCTGGAAGGTTTGGGCAATGCCGCGTCACTGGTTTGGGAAAAATGTGGCAATCATTAATTAATGATTTTCTAGGATAAAGTTTGCTTGTCGGATTTAATTTATCAACAAGTTTTTTTTTTCTGTGGGAAGAAATATGACTTATATTACGAGATTGAATGATATTTTTTGGCGACGTATTGGGAAATTGTGTGACCGGATGATCTGCGAGTTAAGATCTATAAACGTGTGACTATTATTGTTGTGGATATATTTTTCCAATTTAATTGCACATTATCGTTTTGAAAACCGTTGCTCTATAATTTATATAGTTTTTTTTTTAAAAAAGTTAACTCGTTAATGGGCTAACCCCTGTATAGGATATATGTTTTTTCGCCCATACAAGTTGGTAAATCGAGGGATATGCATGAGTAGGCAGAGGTCCGGGAGAGAGGACCTATATAACGGACGAATTCTCAGAGCATACCCCATAAAATTTCAGTGAGACATATGCTCCACACGAGAATCGAGTGTGACATTGAATATGTAAGCACAATTTATTGTTACGTGATAATTTTTGATATTATATCACCATATATAAATTTAAGAAAAATTTAATTGGTTTGAGACGGTAAATTGGCTGCAAAACAAGATTTAATGGAAAACATATAAATTTGTAGTTATCGTTTTTATTGTTGTTCTTCTATTTATAATCTTAGTCGATGAACCACAATTGTTTTTTCAAACTTTGTCATTTTCTTTTACTGATGTAACTTTGAATATGTCTAACAATATTTGTTGTCTTTTCATTATATTTCGATGACATATCTTGGGAAAAAAGTTAATTAGATTGAGACAGTAAATTGGCTGCAAACAAGATTTAAAACGGAACACAGTGACAAAAAGAAATTATCACGATCATGATTCAGAAATTATCATTATTTAGATTTTATCATGATCATAATGTGAACAAATATTAGATCAAACGTTTATCAATAGACGAAAAGCTATAATTGTTAGCCAATGTACAACTTTATTTTTTCTAAGCGACAACACATAGTGCACTTGTTGTATTAGTTAGGGTTGGTCTGTTAGGCCGACGAGTCAGAGGAAGGTGCATGTCTAACACGTGCTATCTTATTTTCCTTAGAGATCATCTTACTCTGTACCCTATCGTCGGCTCTCCAATGGAGATAGTATTATAAGTTAAGATCTGATGTCACACTTTTACGGTCCACCTGACCAACCAGATCAAGCGGCACAACGTAAGCAGCTTGACGTACGAGAGTTTCCCAGGAGATCATCCATCAGAGTACTCCTCTCACTCATGTACGCTTAGCTCAACAAAAACGAATAAAAAGCGATTTGGGTTTAACAAAATATGAATTGAATAGCCATTGTACACCATGACATTTAAAATTTCAAATATTAACAAAATCATATAAATTTCCTGTTAAATTGGAAAATTAGACTTATAGATCGATAAAAGTATAAAGTAACGTGAAGTGACCCATAAGTTTGAAATGGCAATTTATTATTTTGGCAGCACTCTATGTACAAGTTGTTTCGAGAGACAATTAACTCAAATTTACAAACATTAATGTATTATAATAATCGTAGAGAGCAATTTTAAAGTCATTTTCAAGACAAAATGCCCACAGTACGGTGCTCCACAATTTTTTGATTAATGGAAACAAATTATAGACTCAGACCACCATCGATGTGACTTCGAATTTATAGACACCATATGATTTTTTAAAAAAATATTTTTATAAGGTACAATTGGAAAAAATAATAATCCGAGTTTTCATGGGGGTTATATAACCATAGATATCAAAATCCGAATTCTGATGCTTAACCATATATTATTTTTGTGACAACCAGACAATATTTGTTTGTTTTGAGGATAAATTTTATTGCTTGGTCTTTCGTTTTATTTAATAGTTTCGGTTATAAATTATTTTAGGTTTTTGTTTGGGTCCCTTTTACATGGAATTTAACTTCGACATAAATCTGATGTTGTCTAACTTTTATAATTATACTAGTCGATCTCAAAGAATATTTTATATACATATACATTATATATATATATATATATATGTGTGTGTCTGTGTGCATGAGAGAGAGAGATAAAGATTATGTATTATATAAAGAGTATACATACAATTATATTACATATTGTTAAACAAAAAATACATTTTCGAAGCCTCGGGAGTCATTGTTGGCATTTTGCCATTTTGGCTGCTTCTTTTATCCTAAACAATTAAAAACATAAGATCAAAATTCTCAAGGATCACTCGTCTGCTTCAAAAAAATATACTCAAAACTTAGTGTTTATCGTTTTACTAAAAAAATTAACAAATGACCAATATAGTTCTAAGCTTTCTGAGCCAAAATACTACATTCCCAACACACTCCAACATATATATATATTTGATGTAGCCAAATGGTTCAGCCGAGAGCAAACAATGCTACGTCGAAGAGCTTTGATGACGTCGGGTAATCTGGAAGAAGGTCGCGTGTTGGATCGAGATCTGCAACCACAAAATACTTCGTCAGAGGGCGCCGGAGATGTGTTCGGCGAAACCCCTCTGATGCTTAAGTCAGGCGATATCGATGCGAGAGAGTGAGAGCAAGTATATATGTGTGCTAATGTGTGCAATAGAGAGTGAATGAATCTGAAAGAGCATGTGTTGCGTAAAGAGCTACGCGAGTTTGCCAGTGCGGAACTGGGCTTATGTTTGCCAGTGCGGAACTGGACTTATGTGCCGAGCTGGTCGGACTTATGTGCTCAGCTCGGGTCGTCACCCGAGGAGCTCGATAATTGACACCATGAGTTGAGAGGAAAAATCTTTTATTCCACAGAATAACTATTACAGATAGTAGCCGAGCCAAAGATAGTTACAGGTATCAAAAGGAAAGCCTAGGCATAGTACTTCCGAAGATGAATAATATTCCACGGCCGACGTCCTCGCTTCCCATGCGCATCCTCCAGATAATAAGCGGCGATTCCCGCTTTCCCGACCACCTTGTATGGTCCTTCATACTTCGGATCCAGTTTCCCCCTGTCACCTTGATATTGTATCTTCCTCCAGACGAGGTCTCCCAACTCATATTTCCGAGGTCGGACTCTCTTGTTATAGGACTGCTCCATTCTCCTCTGATAAGCTGCTAAGCGCATGAAAATCCTCCCCTACCAAGTTCACACCTCTGTCTTTCCGAGCTCTAGGATGGTCTTGAGCTCGGGACTTGGCAACCTTCTGCTCGACTATAAACTATGGAACATAACATTTCCTCGCCATCTTCCGGATCCCCCGGACCTCCCCTACTGAGTCTCCAACTGGGAATTTGATCTTCTGGTGTAAGGCCGAGGCCACTGCCGAGAACGCAGCCATGGCTGGCCTTCCAAGAATGACGTTGTAGGAAGAAGGCGTATCCACCACAGTAAATTCTATTACCTTCGTCTTCCTACACTCGCCCGACCCGAGCGACATAGGCAATTGAACAGCCCCCACTGGCTGCAAATAATCCCCCGTGAACCCATACAAAGGCGTGCTCACAGGTTCCATGCTGTGAGGATTCAGATTCCTAATTAGTGATTAATCGGATTTTGAGTTAGATTAGTCGCTAGAATTAAGAATGTAAGATTTCTGGAATTTCGATTTTTGGTGGAATCTGTTCGAATTGATTGAGAAATCTGGATTCCTGAGATCTGGTGGTCGAGAAGAACGTGAGAAATGAATGCGTTGTTCTTTTGAAATTCAGATCTCATGACGTAAGCAGCTCTTATGTGTGACGCAAGCGTCGCTGGATGGTGATCGCTTGGGTCGAAGAGAGAGATCTGGCAGCGCTTGAGGATGACGTAAGCAAATCTGTTGTTAGAAGCGTGTAGCGTTCATTCGAGAGTTGCGCGGTAGATCTGATGACGTAAGCAGGTCTGCGGGTGACGTAAGAAAATCTCATGCAAGAACGTGTTAGCGTGCATTTGAGAGATCTGGTGCCTATACGTCGTCGTTTCGTGTTTTAGCGCAAAGATCTGTTTTGAGTTTTGGCGCGAGTGTTGAGCGTGAGATCTGTTGGCCAAAACGTTGTCGTTTTATAGTTTTGCGCGAGAATTGTTTAGCGTGAGGTCTGTTTTGCCGTTGCTTTGTGCGAGAGATCTGTTCTGCGACTTTTTAAGTTGTAGATATCTGTTTTTGTCGGTGTTAGACTTGTTTGGTAGCTTTTGAGTAGAGGATATTTATATAAGTGTTGAGTAACACTTAGAGCATTCCAGACCCGATATTTCTTATCCTCAAACTCGAAACCCTCGATTTTAGCTACTGTTCACCGTCACTTTCTATCGCTTTTTTTTCCGTTGATTTCGACCTCCGTTTTTCGAGTTCTTGGTAGCATTGGAAACCTCTTGAAAAGACCTTTCTTTTCCTACCAATATTGGAGGCTGTTTTGAGTTGAGGCGAGAGCGCGAAGCTGTTGAGCTCGGGCAGTAGGTTGCGCGCATACTCTTCCTAGCGTGAGCTTTGGGTGAGTCTTCTTTCGTTGATTTGAGCTCTGTTTTCTTGTGTTAGTACCTACGTAGATACTTGGAGCTTGAGTTTAGCTCTGGCCGTAGGTATTTGAGAGAGAATACTAGATTTGAGCTAAGATTTTAGCTACCTTGTACAGATCCAGTTTTCAGGATTTTTGTGGTTTCGCTTTGCTGTGGAGTTTCAAGGGCCGTGAACTTGGGTTGGTTACTGGCCGTTGCTTGTGAAACCGGTTAAGGTAGTTTGAACAATTAAGGTACGAATTGAGCAGCCCTTAGCAGCTTTAGACGTGAACATGCTGTGATTGATGTTGTGAATCCTGCTGCTGTGAATTACGTGAATCAGTATGTTGAATGTTTGAGTTACATTCTGTTTTACGTATTGTGCATTGTATGCATTGAGCATTGATATTGATTGGCATCATGCATACATATTGAGCCTTTGACAGATTGATTTGATTACCTGATTGGGTGCCACGTTGGGACTGGCCGACTGTCGAGTCGTGCCTGAAAAGTCCAACGCTATCGTCGGAGTGGTGACTACCGGATTCGAGTGTCTACCACCGAGCTGTGATGGGCTGGCGGGCCCCGATGATCACGGACCGATGATTTCCACCGGCTGATTGGCTGTGTGTGGTATAGAGGCTTGATTGAGTTGCCAGTTGATAGACTGGTCTAGCTTTCCGATTTCTTGATAGCCCCATGCATTCATAGCATTGATTTATAGCATGTTGCATGTTTATCTGCTTTGATAGCTCTTCGTACTGAGGCTTGACCTCGTACTTGTTTTCCTGCTTGTCTTGTTTGGGTCTGCGTGCCCATTTGCAGGAGCTTTAGGTAACCAAGCTGGGCCGAGTGGAAGTTCAGCTGTTCGATCCCCGCATCCCTGAGTCCCAGTCTTATTATGATATGTATTGAACCGGGGGATGCCCCGTGTCTTTATTGTATTTGGGGATCTGTATTGTGAATTGATTTATGTGGTTACTTGTTGTATGAATTGAGTTAACTTATATTTTAAGTACTGATATTTTGAATGTATGATTGAAGTTCAGGCCCATTGTATTTCGAAAAATTTTTAAGCCCTGATTTTAAGCTTCCGTCCAGTCTTATTATGATATGTATTGAACCGGGGGATGCCCCGTGTTTTATTTTATATTTGGGGATCTGTATTGTGAATTGATTTATGTGGTTACTTGTGGTATGAATTGAGTTTACTTATATTTTAAGTATTGATATTTTGAATGTATGCTATCGTCCTCCCGACGAGGCCTCTTCTCCCATCGACGTGGCTTGTCAGCCACCAGCGCTGTCCGTACGTCGGGGTTGTTCTGTAAGATTCGCTCCAACTCCTGGTCCCACATCCGACATCCGCAGTAGTGTAACCATAGTCCCTGTGGAAATCACAAAACTTATCAGACTTGGGATTCCTCGGGGCCCCGTCACTGCCTCGAGGACGTTGGACGATCTTCCTCTCATCACAGACTTCCAGAGCCCGAGCTTTGCTCACTCTCAAGGGTGTTCGAGTAGTAAATTCTCCCAACAATAAGGGGGGCTCTTGTCTAACCAACTTCGGCTGGGGTCTCTCCGCCCGAGCATGCTGCCCAGCCCGAGGTGGTGGCCTCTCCCCGTCACTGCCTCGAGGACGTTGGACGATCTTCCTCTCATCACAGACTTCCAGAGCCCGAGCTTTGCTCACTTTCAAGGGTGTTCGAGTAGTAAATTCTCCCAACAATAAGGGGGGCTCTTGTCTAACCAACTTCGGCTGGGGTCTCTCCGCCCGAGCATCCCGCCCAGCCCGAGGTGGTGGCCTCTGTTCGTTCTTTCTCGAGGACTGTATCTCCTCCACATTAACATACTTTTCTGCCTTGGTCAAAAGCTCATCAAAAGTCTTAGGGGGCTTCTTGACCAGTGACTTAAAGAAATCACCTCCCCTCAACCCCTGGGTAAACGCCCCGATCAGGAGGTCGGGCGTAGCAGATGGCACTTCGATGATGGTTCCGTTGAAGCGCCGAATATACTCCCGAAGAGTCTCATGCTCTCTCTGCTTCACAGTAAACAGATTTAAGGTAGTCAGGGGCTGCTTCTTACTACTGGCAAACTGATGGAGGAACGCCTGACTGAAATCCTGAAAGCACTTTATACTCCCCGCAGGCAGGAGATTGAACCACTGCTGGGCAGCTCGGACGAGAGTAGTCAAAAAGATTCCGCACTTGATCGGATCGGTATATCGGTAGAGGAGCGCGGCGTTCTCAAACCGAGATAAATGCTCCTCGGGATCTCCCATCCCGTCGTATTCCCCAACATTGTGATATTTGAAATGTTGAGGCAGATCGGCATCCAATACCTCCGTAGAAAATGGCACCTCCCGAGCAGGCGGGGGAGGGGGTGCCGAGTTCTTTTCCGCTCTCAGATTCTCCAATTCCTCATACATCCTTCTCATCTCTTCGACTCGCTGATTCTCCAACTCCTCACGCATCCTTCTCATCTCCTCGTCCTGCCGAGTTTCTAACTCTTCACGCATCCTCCTAATCTCCTCGGCTTGCTGATCGAGATTAGGTGGCGGTTGTGGAGCAGGTTGACCTGCCAGTATTTGTGCCACAGTGGTGGCAACCAGCTCTGCTATCTGGGCGGTGGTAAGAGTGGGATTCTCCGATCCCTGAGTGGTACTCTCCGTGTTACTGTTCTCCCCACTACGCTGAGCTCTAGTCCTCTTCGATGGCATCTTATATCTTCTTCTTCGATTCCCACATACGGCGCCAATTGATGTAGCCAAATAGTTCAGCCGAGAGCAAACGATGCTACGCCGAAGAGCTTTGATGACGTCGGGTAATCTGGAAGAAGGTCGCGTGTTGGATCGAGATCTGCAACCACAAAATACTTCGTCAGAGGGCGTCGGAGATGTGTCCGGCGAAGCCCCTCCGATGCTTAAGTCAGACGATATCGATGCGAGAGAGTGAGAGCAAGTATATCTGTGTGCTAATGTGTGCAATAGAGAGTAAATGAATCTGAAAGAGCAAAACCTGGGGGTATTTATAGAGGGGCTAGGCAGATGAATTCGGTTGCTTGCACGTTCTGTCAAGACGTGGGTGAGGTCGTGCGCACGTTTCCCGCATAATCCGGCCCACGTTCTCCGCCTTTCGCGGGAGTGCTTTAACACATCGGGTTAGGGTCCTCGGGAGAGGCCCCGAACTTAGGTAGTCTCCTCAGGTCACAAGCTTCTCTCCATAACGAAGGAGCTCGAGCGATTCCCGAGCGTGTGGCAGGGCCTCGGTTAAAAATCCCGAGCTCGAGCTCCATGCGCGTCGCTTGATTGCTCTCTCCTCCGATGGCGTAGGTAAGGCTGACGCCGTAGTGCTCGGTCCTCGGGTCCCGAGGTTCTCTTGGGGGGCATCAATATTGAAATAAGATGTTCATCCTTGAATCTCAAAGGTAATTTTTTGGAGTCTAGAAATTATAAATTCAAAAATAAAATTCTTTAGACTCTAACGAATCGTTTGAAATAATCACTAAAAAGAAGTGATTATGAACTTCTACTTAGAACATTATTTCATACTCGATCATTTAAAGTATAACATAAACTTCAGAAAAATTATGTCTTTGGTCTTGTAAGTAGAACCGTTTCCAATTTTGGTCATGCTTTATAAGTCAATTCGCAGTCTTAGTATGATAACTCACATAATTTTTCAATTTCAATCTTTTTTGTCTGAATCCTAATTTATTAACAAAAAATGACAACTACAAATGCTGATATGAACTAATGAATTGGGCATTTATGAAAAATTGCATATGTGGTGAATTGACAACGAGATTTTTAACTCATTTGTGAGCTATACATGAACAAAATATCTTTTAAAGAGATTTGGAAGCTTTTAGAGGATCTGAAGACGACGATGAGGAATGAGTTGATCGAAAAATAGCAGATTGACTATAATTTATTGATGTCAATTAGTTTGTGAAAATTGGTTAGCCTATATGTTTATTATGATTTTTTCTTATGAAGCGCGTAAAAATTTTTCCCTCAATATCCAATTTAATAGAATGCTACTAAACTTGGACAGTAGAGATTGGAAGATCGTAGTTGAGATCGAATCGCCTGGTTAGAAATTGACCGGGAAATTAACATATTGGTTCCATAGGGCCATCTCCAACCCATAACTCTATTTTGGTGGAATTTCTACACTAAAATGGTACAATTTCTGCACCAAATACAAAATATATCTCCAATCCATTTACTCCAGATCTTGCAATAAAAGATATATTCTTGAAATATTCCCAATAATTTCTATTTATTAACTTCTTATATTTATATTTTATATTTTAATAAATTTAACTATATAATAATTATTATTATTTTAATGAAGCGCATGATCAACGAGAACAGTAGCACTAAAATTTTTTCTATAAATTTGATTTTTTAGTTTTTACATAAAATATTTATTTTTAGTAATTATTTATAATAAAAAAATAAAAAAAAAGAAAAAGGAAAAGCTTTCGCGCAAGAAAACTTTGGTGCAAACTTTCTTTGAGCCATTTTTTTGCGTTCAAAATTTAGCTTCATCACCAAATCTCTAAATTGGTGTTGAAAATAGAGTATGATTGGAGTTAGATTTTACACCAAATTGGTGCAAATCTTCAAAATAGAGCAGGGTTGGAGTTGCTCTAATAAGCATTCTTTTCAAATTAGTCTTATTCTAAATCAATTCAATAAAAACTAAGATATTTTTTTATTCGATCTCGCCTAGCGTCATTCCACGACCTAACAGCATACATGCGATTTTCAATCCTTTTTGTTGCTGGAACCTGAATAAAACTAAAAAATGTTTATTTGACAACTACAAAATTAATAGTCCACGTAATTTGTAGTTGTCAAATAAGCATTTTCCGGTCCTTATTCAGGGTACTAGCCAAAAAAGGATCGAAAATCGCCCGTCTTCTGTTAGGTCCGGGAATGGCGTAAGGCGAAATCGAATAAAAAAAGATCTGAGTTTTGTATCGAATTGATTTAGAATAAGACAAATTTTAAACGGTGCTTATTATGGGACTAATATGTTAATTTCCCCGTCGATTTCTAACAAGGCGATTCGATCTCAACTACTAACTTCCATTCTGTACTGTCCATAACAAGTTTAGTAGCATTCGATTCATTGCTCCCATTAAATTCAAGAACTAATTCTACGATCCAAGTTTTCTAATCATGTCAATCTATGTAATTAGTAATTTGGTTGAAATATTAACCCCCGTAAATATAAAAAATATGGACAATTTGATGTAAAATTACTAAATAACCAATGGAGAATCAGCAAATAGGAAATTATTTGACCCCATATGCCAAGAAAAAGTAGGGATGTCAATTCGGGTGGGCGGTGGGTTCGGGTCGGGTTGGGTAAAAATATTTAAAAAAAATCTGAGCCCGAACCCGAACCCGAACCAACCCGAAATGTATCAACCCGAACTTGATTTTTTTCGGGTGGTTCGGGTCGGGTTGTCAGGTTGGGTTACATTTTAGTGTCAATTTGGGTGAATCTGGCGGGTTCGGGTCGGGTTGGGTAAAAATTTTAAAAAAAATCTGAATCCAAACCTGATTTTTTTCGGATCGGGTCAGAATTTGACACCAAAAAAAAAAGGGGGGCAAATGTGCAATATATATCTAGGGAATAGTCTTGCAAAATTTAGGCCTGTTATTTCCACTTAATTGAAATTTTGCTCACCCCCATTTTTCTAATACCAATATTTGCATTGATTTTTTTATATTTTATTAATTTGGTCATATTATAGATATTCTTATAATCGTCATTATTAATAACAAAGTAGGGCGTTTTCCACGGAGTGAAACAATTTTATTAATAATTTCACTTGTGTATTCAATTTAAATTTGATTTTTATATAGAATCTATATAGTTTTTTAAATTTCTTTCCCCAAAATTTCTATTTCTTCGAACACAAACCAAGATAATCGAATATTTTTTAATTAAAATTTTCGGCAGGTTTCTGTTTTGTAAAAAAAAAAAAAAAGGTTACTTTTCAGAAAAAAGATTATATTATTTAGCTTTTTTCGAAAAATTATAATGAAAATTGAATGTAATAAGAACAAATTTTTCTCTATACTCTATTACTCTATTTATTTGGTTCCAACATATATTTTCAATTGGAGATTAGACCGGTTGAACCGATTAAATATTTTTGAAAAGTTAAAGTTGGGTTCTATGTAAATCAATTTAAATCGAGTTACATTTTGAGATAAACCGCTGTCCCTTCTTGTTACAATTTTTCTTTCTTTTTTTTTTTAAAAAAAAAACGGTAATTCTTTGACATTTTGAGATAAATTATTTCATTTTTTCGTAATCATTCAACAGAAGAACATTTTGTCAGATGAATTATGTTCAGTTTATCTGGATCCCGACTACTCTTTCCTATCAAGAATTTTAGTTCCGTTAAATCCCCAATGCATGTTTAGCTTCAGCAGACTTTCAAGAATTCACACTTGCCATGGCTGGCCTGGAGGAATTGAAGAGGAAGCTAGTGCCACTATTTGATGCAGAGAAAGGGTTCCCATCTGACTCAATAATCGAGCCTTCAGATTCTTGCATGGTAAAGCTTCGATTTCCCCCCCATAATTTTCAAGATTCTATCTTTTAGTTAGTTTTAATGTTCTGGGTTTTTCTTGTTTCATTTGACCTTGTTTGATCAGCTATCCGATGGTGGGGCAGTGAATTTACTGAGCAAATCGTACAATATATACAACATCAATGAGCTTGGGTTGCAGAAATAGCGCATCATCTGCGTTTTTCGCAGATGACTCTGAGAAAACATACAGGTGTGCGTCGCATGAGATGAGGATTTTCGGGTGCATTGGTAGTGGAGCGAGCAGTGTTGTTCAGAGGGCAATTCATATTCCAAATCACAGGATTATTGCCCTCAAGAAGATTAATATTTTTGTAAAAGGTTTGCATTTTTACTCACTTCTGAGCAGTTTTTACTCTTTTTCTTGATTTTGTAGTGTTCTTGAAGCATTGATTGCGATGAAGTTGATATTCAATTTCTTATGTTCTTTGTTGATTTCCAATTTTCAATGTGATAATGTTGGATCCCATTTTGGGTTGAAAAAACTTAGGAGTGAAACTAAGAAATAGAATACTCTTCATAAGTGAATATGTTTTGTCTGAATTAACCTTTCAAAGTTTCAGTCTACAGCTCTCCA
This sequence comes from Dorcoceras hygrometricum, assembly GCA_001598015.1. Taxonomy (NCBI): domain Eukaryota; kingdom Viridiplantae; phylum Streptophyta; class Magnoliopsida; order Lamiales; family Gesneriaceae; genus Dorcoceras; species Dorcoceras hygrometricum. Next base: position 258,588 of record KQ995684.1, read on the forward strand.
GGGAATGTCATCATGCGGCTATTCTGTTCTTGTCAGCATCCTGTTGATATATATATATGTATGTATACCTACATATATATATATATATATACATATATATATGTGTGTGTATGTGTGTGTTGTGTGTGTGTGTTTGTGTGTGTACGTCTGCGCGCGTGTGTGTGATAATGATCTGCTGTTAAAACAGTGATAACTAAGAACTCTTTATTGAAAGAGGAAAGATAAGTGGTGATGAAGAGTGGAGATGTATCTCTATATTATCCATACTAGATTCTGTAGTGTTTTACAATAACTGGCTTTGGCATTTTCAAGAGTGTGGAAATCCTATTTATGGAAAGCCTATAATGATAAATCATTCAAATTTATTAATTTATCCAACAAAGCTCATATAATCTATTTCTAAATTATCCCTTTTCACCTCACTTTAATATTAATATCGTTCATGGTTTATTCTTTTTTAAGGTCGTTCATGGTTTATTTTACTTTATTACAATGTGTCTCAATCTTATATTATATTTTAATTCTATTAGTAATTATTTTGTCTTAAAATTTCATTTAAATTGTTTTTGGAAGATTACAATAACTTTTGTATATGTAATGTCTGTGACAACTGCCAAGTAGATGACAATTTTTGGAAGAAGAGTAACATTGGTTATAAGATACCGAATTTATGCCTAATATGAGTATTTACGTTCCATCTTAGGAGAAAAGGCAACAACTTCTTACTGAAATAAGAACATTATGTGAAGCACCATGTCATCAAGGTCTTGTCCAGTTTTATGGTGCTTTCTATACTCCAGACTCTGGGCAGATTAGCATAGCTTTAGAGTACATGGATGGTGGATCTTTGGCAGATATCCTCCATGTTCGGAAGAGTATACCAGAACCAATTCTTTCCTCTATGGTGAAAGAACTTTTGCTTGTAAGACGATTTAGTTTCAGCTGAATAAGCACATTTCAGGATCATGAATTCTTTGTTCTTGATTTTTTTCCTGACTTCATTTGTTGAAAAGGGGCTAACTTACTTGCATGGAGTTCGACATTTAGTTCATAGAGATATCAAACCTGCAAATTTGCTTGTAAATCTGAAAGGAGAGTCGAAGATTACAGATTTCGGTATTAGCGCAGGACTAGAGGATTCAATGGCAATGGTTTGTGCTGAAATTTTCATAAAGCACATATTTTCAGTCAACTTGGTAATGTTACTGTTCCTAACATGTTTGTTATGTTATTAGTGCGCAACTTTTGTTGGAACTGTTACATACATGTCTCCCGAGCGAATACGAAATGAAAGTTACTCTTATCCTGCTGATATTTGGAGTCTTGGGCTTGCACTTTTTGAGTGTGCTGCAGGTGAATTTCCGTACACTGCTAATGAAGGACCTGTTAATCTTATGTTGCAGGTATACATTTTTTATACGCTACCTTGTATTGCCACACATTTATCGATGAAAATTGTCATGCAATTTATTTTTTGTAGAGACAATTAATTTTGTTATGTGCAATGCTCTTTTAGTCGCTTACATGCTCAATCATGAAGGTATTAAGTTAGCTAGAATGGTTTTTTTGCCACTAGTGAGGTAGATTTAGACAAAAGTTAATTATGCCTCCTCTTTCAACTTTTTAACCATACAACCTTGAAACTATTTGAACATATTAACAAACTATATTAGTAAATAAAAGTGCATTACACTCCATGTTATGTTGCAAAATAACTACTAAGAAAGTGGATGAAGTGTTTGAAAAGCTATATAAGTTATCTGTCTTTTGAAAAGATGGTAAAAGTTCATCGGTTTCTAAGTCTTTCTGAGATATTGTATGCATCTATATTCTCCTGGCTTCTAACAACTATTTATATTGAAGATTTTGGATGACAAGTCTCCATCTCTGTCTGAAGAAATCTTTTCTCCAGAATTATGTTCATTCGTTAACGATTGCCTCCAGAAAGATCCAGTTGCCAGGCCAACAGCTGAGCAGGTGAGCAAGAGTAGAGTCTGTATCTGTTGCTGCATGAGGATTAATCATACTTGGCTGTGTTGGTTCTATCAGTTTGAGTTGTATTTGGTAGTGGTTTTGATTATTTTCAACTTTTTGTTTAGTAATTGATTTTTGAACAAGTGTTGGTTTTCATGCTGAATGTGCATATTTGACTGTGTGATATTGCATGTAGTATAGTAATATAAATTTATTGACAAATTTGGACCATCTTTACGAAGGATCCCAATTATTTAGTCAATTTTGCGATACTTCTCTGCCATGTTATAAAATTTCAACTTCTAGTTTCTTCTTCATTTTTTTATTTCGAGAAACCAAAAGTCCAACCTTACATTAGCGACAAAGGATTTTGTTAATAGAATATGGCCTCGGTGAGAATTGTTCATTGATTGTTTTATCAGTTTTTGATGAGATTATGATTGTTGATTGGTCTTGTTTAGTATTCTTGAGATTGTAGTAATCTTTGGAATCTTACAATATAACCCCAATCATTTTTGTGCTTGTAATGCAGCTGCTATCACACCCGTTTGTTACGAAGTATGAGGATATTGGGGTCAACTTAGGTGTTTTCATCCGAGGTATATTTGACCCAGTTGAACGGATGAAGGATCTTGCAGATGTGAGTTGAACTCAGTTTTGGATTTCCTCAAGTGATGCTTATTGTATCGTCTTTTAGAACTTCATAGATGGGCAAAATTGAGTAGAAAACATTTGGGTACCTGAGCTTGCATTAAATTTAAGTTTTTTCAAGTGTGCCTTTGATAGAAAGCCTAAGTTCTTAATCACATTGTCAATTTAGATGGAAATTTTTTTGCTCACAAAAGAATGTTTGCCTGCCCACCTGAGTGTCGTGAATCTTATGCAATGGAAAGATTGATTTTGTCTATCGGTATTACTTATTACTTGTGCTTATTAATTGCCTCAAACAGATGTTAACAATACACTATTACTTGCTTTTTGATGGATCTGACGATCTTTGGCATCACACGAAGACTTTATATCAAGAGAAATCAGTTTTCAGGTACCGAACATTTACTCAGCCATTCCATCAAATTTTCCATGCAATCTTTGTATAATGTTGCTAGAATTCTGAAGTGCTTGGTAAAAAGGGCGGACCTAGAACAGAGTAGTCTTCTATTCAATTGAGAAAGTTCATATTTTATGTATGGCACCATCAGAACATAATATTCTACCCCTCTTAACAAAAAATCCTTGGTCCATCCCTCTAAAATGTAGTGTAAACGTGTTAACAATCGACTCAAGGTCCACAGTCTGAAGAAAGAGTGCAACTACCATTTTTTGTAGATCCGTAAGATAGTTCCCAATACCGATTCATGTCGTTTGAAATTTCCACCATCTCCTTATGAAGCTCATGTTGTTTCCAGTTTCGGTGGGAATGAACACGTTGGTCCAGACAACATCCTTACATCCTTGACAAGTATAAGGAGGACATTGGCTGGTGAATGGCCTCCTGAGAAGCTAGTGCATGTTGTGGAGAAGCTTCAATGTCGAGCTCATGGTCAAAATGGGGTCGCAATCCGTGTAAAAGGGTCGTTTATTGTTGGAAATCAGTTCCTGATATGCGGAGATGGTGTGCAAGTAGAGGGCTTGCCGAATTTTCAGGACCTTTCAGTTGATATACCCAGCAAGCGTATGGGGACATTTCAAGAACAGTTTACTGTAGAAGCATCGGACATGATTGGCCGCTATTTCATAGCCAAACAAGAACTTTACATCGTTCAATAATAACAGATTGATCTGCTATTACCGAAGATCTACCTTTTTACCGTTCTTTGTTGCCCGCAATGGTGTTGTCCTTCTTGATCTCTATTTGACCATGGAAGGCATGACTGGTGGGTGGCATATTACATCGGTTGATTTGTACGTGTTTATAACTTAACCTTGTTTCAGACAATCGTTACGCTACTGGATAGCTCTCTGTGTTGTATCAAATAGTAAAGACATTGATACTAATTTAGTGGAGAAAGATATGGTTAGGAATGTCTATGTTGTATATTGTAAATAGTAAACTTGTCATCCAAATTTAGACTTGTGTTAACCAATTTAAACTTATCAATACAATGTCTTTCAGTTCACCGAAAATCGAGTAATTTGCATTTCATCTATCTAACGCTTCCTTGAGTCAATCCATACAAACACAATCCCAAAATTGACAGAAGAGTGCTTATATTTCCTCCAAGTGGCTCAAACTAATAATCAATGAAGCCGCAATTGTTAAGGTTCTCACCATGTCAACCTTTTGGGTTTGTACGTTTTATTTTCGTGAAGCTTGATTCGAGCTCATGCCACGACATTGGTATGCATAAAAATACCAACATCCTGCACTATATCTATAATCGACGAACAAAACAAAGAGATGTACAATGTATGAAATACTGACATTAGATGCAGAGGAGAGCAAATAGAATGTACAAACATGTGAAGGGAGTAAAAAGATCTGCCGTCAATTGGATGCTACTTGGCCACAGCAGTTACTTAGTTCCCTATACCTGAATAAGCTAACTAATCATGATCGATTACGTCCTGTCAAGAATCTGAAATACGCATGTTATAGTAATGAGCCAATTGTTTAGCTGTTCCATCTTCATGGACACCATCTATCAGTTCAAACTTCCGGTAATTTGCTTTCAAGGTTTCATTCTGTTGGGCTGCGAGCTTTTCTTCCTCTTTCAGTTGTTCCTACATTATTATGTAAACATCATAAGCTGCAAATATATTTCAAAAAGCAGATACTGAAGTCACTCATTTCAATCAGTGAGAAAATTTACCATCAGCAAGAATGATTTTTCAGCAGCATGAGTCTTTACAAGCTTTTTGATTTTCTGAGCAACCTCAAAATTAGGATCTTTGGAATCTATCCAACAACATCGTATTCTCCTTCCCGGTTTTCTGGGATGATCATCGAACATCTCCAATTTAGCAGGCCGAGCTCTAACCGGTCTTGGCATTCCCAATATCATGAAAGGGTATACTTCCATCGCTGCTATAATCTTTTCAGCCTGCTTTGGATCTTCCATTTCTACTAACGCAGCATGTGGAACATTCTTCGGATCGAGGTAGTTTGGAATGAAATGAACACTTAATACATTACCAAACTGATTAAAAGCAGCTTTCACGACCGACTCGGTTGCCAAAGGCGACATGTTATCAATGTACATAGTCCTTTTCACCTTCTCCAAGAAGGCAGCATAACTTTCGTCGGCATCCATTAGCAAAAAATCAAATGACCCTAAAAATTCATCAGCCTCACTCAAAAGTACTCATAGAAACGATTCCAGTAGTATATAAAATCAGGCAGCTCATTGCAGGTAAAAAAATGCTTGTTTCCAGCACCTGAACAACGTGAGATTGAAGACGAAAAGGGGCAGATGTCCAACTTCTCAATGTTGTGAAATTACAAACGTTATAAGAAACGGAAGCAAACCGAACTTAATTTCACAAATACCATGATTCAAATTCACGAATTATTACATTTATTTTATACCATAAACAAACCTAGGATCTATCTTGCATTAATCAAACTAATCAATAAAGATGTTGGCTAAACAAGCTTTACAAGGGAAATGGAGCATATCCCCTCCATAGCCCAGACTCGTTTTAATGGTAAAACCACAGGAACAGAGAAGATACACACGCAACGGAAGAAAATACTTCCAAAACAAATTTCTATCAATTTTTTAAATTCCAGATAACTAAGACTGAATTACACATAAAATAAGATTAGAGTTGAGTAACTAACGATAACGATTGTGCACAATCGCACACTCATTCACATTGTCTCAATCGCACAAAAAAAAGGATAAATAAATAACAGAACAGTCATCAACATTACAATTTGAGTTGAGTAACTTACGATTACCTGCGTCAATCTTAGAACGTTGTTCAGAAAAGATCAGTTCCGGAGCCAAATATGGTCGATTCAAACTCAAAAAGAAATTAGGGTTAGGCGAGTGAATAGAGCCATAGACAGATGACCCATATTGATTTTATTTACTGCGACAATCTTTGATGTCAATATTTTATTTATTGGGCCCAAATAATTCACAGGCCACTCTCTCGGTGCAACTTATTGGACCCAAATAGTTTTAGCCCACACATTCCCAAACCCATCTGTTCGCAATCGTTGACCCTTGTTTCCCTTCTTCATTACCTTTTTTATGTCACCACTCAACTGCAAGTAAGATATCAAATTCAAGTGTATTAAGGGGGCCACGAGCATCATTCAGAGGCAAGAGAAGAGGGTCACGAGTATATACCATTGTTTTTAAAATCAGAAGGAAGAAGCGGGAATAAGCACACTTGGAGAGCGTAGTATAACGGAGAGTTGCATGATGTATTCGGGAAGAAGGAATCGCCACCGAAAAAGAATCTATTGATTCTCTCCCAATTGGTTGGACTGTAGGTGCGATGATTTACTTCACGGACGAGGCGTCTGGTTCAAGTCCAGGATGACCCAGCTGCGTTAGTGAAAAGAATAAGAATAGAACAAGCACCTGACTACTTCATGCATGTTCCACTTGGATTGGAGGGATATAGCTCGACCGGCCAGTTTGACCTATTTGATAGGAAAACGGTTGTTGATCCGGTCACCGATTGAATAGGTACGAGTACATTGGATCAAAACTTATCAGATCAGAGGCGCATAATCGCAAAGATGCAATATTTCAACACCTGATTCACAATAGAACCTTTGGAACACATTCACTAATTCTTTTTTCCTATGACTTTTTCATTAATATTATACATTCATGTTTCGTTCATACCTTAGAAGAAACTTTCTCATAGCCCATGAACACCTTGGCCACATCAAGAGGCATAAGTTCAGAAACACTTTGCTCAATGATAGCTGCCACCTCCTTCACCTCTGATGCTGTATTTTCTTCTGTGCCATTATCTTGATCTCTACTTGGAATGCAACACACATGAATACCTCTCCATATCCTTTATATTTGTTGGGACAAGAACAAACTCATCTTTTGTATGATCGTCCTTTATTGTGCAATACTCCTCCAATGTAAAGTTTCATGTCTAGATTCTTTTCATCTCCATAATCTCCTTGAGCAGTGACTCGATCTTGCTGATTGTCATCCATATCACCTGCTTCGATCTAGAAGTAATTCCCAATGTGTCATTATCTCATTGAGCAGTGACTCGAGTCGTTAAAGTCCCTAATTGGTTACAGATGTTCAGATGTGGTGGATGTATTCTGGAGTTTCCGCATGCTTGTGAAATATGTTTCTCATGGCTATTTGTTTTTTTATGAGAATGATGTAGTAAAATCGATCTTGAAGATGGCTCCAAAGCAGATTCTTGGAGATGGCTCCAAAAAATCTAATCTTCTCTTTAAATAGGTAATATATATATATATTATTATGAAATCAAATTAGTTTGTCAAATTTGGATGTCTACAAATTGTCAAATTTGGGTGTCTTCAAAATTGTCAAATTTAGGAGAAGTGATTAGGACTTTATATTATTTTAATCATTTCATTTGCCTATAAATAGGCTT